>JAYJLV010046244.1:0-21363 GCA_036873485.1 Torymus texanus
TTCGTTTTGAATAATTAGTTGTATTTATTTTTTTACAGGACGAAATAGAGGAGTCGGTAAGGTAGGACTATGGCATCCCCTTAAGGGTCAGCGTTTTAGTTTCAAAGGGGCAAAGTGAGCACTTCCATGACGATGATTGTACGGTTATATTGTAAGTAGATTCTGAGTGTTATAGGTGTTGGTTAATTTTATTATGATTTGGTATAGTAATTATTCTGTTTGTGGTCGAAGTAAACGCGCGCGACGACGTGCAATTCGATTGCTTTTGATAATTTTGTGTCGCTGATTCTGTTCTATAATTATAATGATTGGATTGGGCGCATTATTTATTTATTGTAAATGATATTACCAATAATCAGATATACTGATCAGCGTCAATATTATGTCAATTATTTGTTGAATCATGTTTATTCTGTCGAACACTGTGCTACTCTTAGTTCTCTATACTGCGCTCTCCGAATACCATCGAGCAAACGCAGCTATATTCGCTGCTTCCCTGAATTATGCATAACCAAAGTTTTATCAATTTTCAAAACTCACACTAACCGTGCGAACGATTTGGGAAACGGGCATTAACGATTAACAATTGTTTACTGGCAACAATGCTAATATCGCATGCTCGTATACACGCGTCGATGTAAATAAATTCGGCAGCGATTTCAAAATTCGAACTCACGCACGTATACGCCGTTTAATTCCACCGCCGCGCGAATTACGCAAACAACTTTGTCGAGATATTGTAATTTGTCGCGCTTGGGAATGCTATATTTTTCAATTACAAGTTCGAATCCCAGGCGCGCGTGCGTACACGTAATTTGTAGCACTACGCGGTGAGCGTCGAGCTTACTCGCGAAGCCCCTGGTATAATTGCAGCAGCATTACGTCAATTATTAACAACGTTTCATACGCTCGCGCTTGCCTATACGTGCAGAGATATAAATTATACCACGTGTATACTGTAAGAATTTTGGGGGGAAGTTATAAGCTCCACCGATAAACGTGCATAATTGCACGATCAACTTCAATCTTCCTCTTCAATGTTATACGAATTAATCAACGTTTTCGTAGGTCCCATACTTACTCGTGTGCATTGAAATTCGTGCAGCTGAATGTTCTTTTCTTCTCTCTTTTACGCACGCGTGTGGAGAAATTTTTCCAACGTACGAGCGGAAATGAACACGAGCATCTCAAAGCCGCTCTCCTTTCTACCGTGCACCGGCTGCTCATCTTTTTTTTCCTCTCTCCCTCTCTCTCTCTCTCTCTCTCTCTCTCTCTCCTGACTCTTTTTGCGCGCCCTTACGTAGTGCGCGGTACGGCCCCTGATTTTTGCTCTTTCCACAGCGCTTGTATGGTGTGTTTCTGAGCGCGCCAACGTCAAAGCTGAATTCACTCGCGTTTCGATGTTTTGCGAAATAGAATGTTTGAAAAGCATCTGAAAAATAGAAATACCTTTGAGAGTACAGCGGCACCGCCCCCGCGCGCCTTTGACAGCCAAAATTGCTAATTTCAACGGTTTATGGCGCGTGCAATTTTGCGCTTTTTACCAAGTTAATTTAATTTCTGATGAATTTCAGCTTTGAAACGAGGGAGAAAATTGTTGAATTTAATGACAATATTGCAGTTAATTACAAAGTGGCGCTTCATTTATTAATTCTTACTTAACTTTTTCAAATCTAAGAAGTTACTAAGAAACTGACATTAATGGAAAAAGATTTAGATCATCTTAAACGTAAAATTTCACACATTTCAATAGTTTCCACGGGATTGAAAAACACAGAAACACAGCTAATTTAGCAAAACCATCGAGCTAATTTCCCGATAACCACTCAAACCACTACCATCCATAACACATCTACAAAAAGCTTCACCCCATCCTATATGTACACACATACCTACATCCCTTTCTCTCTCTCTTCATAAACCGCAACCGAACGAACCTTCCTCGTCACTGTATATCCAACGTCCTTCACGCACGATTCGATTTTCCCTTTTACGCAAACTGCCACTGCTATACGCTACAGCAGGAGTAGCAACAGCAGCACGCATTGCACTGGTGAGAGAGAGAGAGAGAGCTTTCCACTCGCAAAGCGAGCATGAATAACGAATTAAGGGGGTTTGTCGACTGTAGCGCCCACCGCCGTCGTTTCGAGTCTTATTACACGCGTGCGAACACCGAAATTTCACTCTCTCTCTCTCTCTCGACTCTTGGCCGGAAACGATAATCAATGGTCCTTTGGTCAGTTCGACCTTTGTGCCTTTCATGCGTTCGTGCGTGCGTGCGTATATAGAGGTCCGACCAAACACGCGCATTACCGCGGTTTCGCGCTATTCGAGGACGCTTGCTCGCTCGCTCGCTCGCTCTCTCTCTCTCTCTCTCTCTCTAGCCACACGAGAACGGAAAATGGAAAGGACTCTATATATATGCGTGAACCATATGTGGTGTTTAGTTAGAATAGAGGCAAACTCTCGATTCTGTATAAAAAAAAAGCTGTACTATATATACGCATTTGTAGAAATAGCAAATTTATTCGTCTGTTACATTAATTTGAGCTGTTTTTTTTCTTCTCTGAAAAATAATCCACTACGTAAATTTTTCTCTTTAGCCACGACAAAAGATATGTACCCTATCGTCCAGAGCGTAAACAGCCAAATGAAATTTTGAGCGATCCTCTCGAGACAAGCCTATATACTATATATATACATGTGCAGTAGTGTGTAGTGCTCGGTCCCGGTAATCACAGTATCTCTTTCATCCTCCCTCCATTGTCCATTCAAAAGAGCCCAGCCAAAATACCTCTCTTTTCTACCATCCCACCCTCCCACTTTCCTCTCTATACACATATAACCACGCATACTGCTTCACCTCCCGTTTACGACCATATCTCTTTCGCGTAATCCATTACGCTCGTACACACATCGCCCCCTTCCATTCCGCCCACCCTTTGGCCTCGGCGTACACAACTCAAACGCATCCGAGATAAGCGCCTCGGGCTGCAGCCGGGCGACTAATGGACAAATCGCGCGTCTCCTGCATTATGCATCCGCCACGAACCTCCCTGTATACACACACATCTATACACAGACGTATATACACATATACACACATACACATACACACAAAAGACACGACACTAGCCGACGTCTGCGGCTACATAACTCGGCCGCTAAGACGCGGCGAAAGGGTCAGCCGAATTTCTACGTGTCCCAGGGCGGATTACTTACCAACCCTTTTCCGGTAGGGCAGAGGAAAGGGAGCCTGTGAATATGCATCATTAACGAGCTACGTGAGCTTTGCGTTATGTGTATACGTATACATATATACAGAGCGTACGCACACGGATGACGTGAGTTGGTGTGTGTGTGTGTATATATATATATATATATAGATCATAAAGGGGGAAAAGTCGCGTATGTATACCAACAGCGTCTGCGTCGGGTTGAAAAATTCTCGCGCTAAATTCCATCCGCGATGAAAGTTTGATGATGTCGGCGAGCCGACGCCAGAGCTAGGAGGGTTAATCTCGGGGTTGTTGCGGCCCGTACGCAAGCGAGCGAGAGAGAGAGAAAGAGAGAGCAATGAATTATTCGCACCGGGTGAAATGAGCGGGTTTGGGTGAGAGGGTGTATCTCTCTCTCTCTCTCTCAGTGAAAATCAAAAGCTCCGCGTAAATAATGGCTATTGTTAATTATGTGTCCTGGAACGCGCTTACGCAAGCGAGAGAGAGATGCAAGCGGACGCAAAAAAAGACTTAATCCCGGTAGCTCGTGTACGCTATATAGTATAGTATTATCCTCAGAGTTGTAGCCGTGAATGATGCATTTCTGCGGTGAGAGAGAACGAGAAGGATGGTTTTTCAACGGTTTTCGGGAGGGTATATACACGAGCTACTACTATGGATTACGCTTTTGTAGCTTATATAGTATATTTGGTATAACTAAAGGGATTACGGTCGTGGATAGCAAGTATAATATCTTTGTTGCTGCAGGGGTGGAAGAGGTTATTTTGTATGGATTTTCTCTGCGCGGATGGTGTATTAAATAAAGATGAATCCCTTAACATTTGTATGTTAAAGCGAGAGAAGAGGGGCTACGATGATGGAATATATTTCAATCACGTTTCGTCATCTCGTGCATACGAAACATATACTTATACACTGAACGCGCGCGCGTTCGATGATTTATTCGTATACACGAGAATAAAATTTACTCTCTCCTCTCCTCTCCCCCTATGAAGTCAGTTGCTTGCTCTACATAATGAACAGATCATTCAGCAAACATAAATCTTATTGTAGAAACATCATTACTAATTGCCGAGGGAACAAAAGATAGCACGCATTCATCTTTTATCGTGAAGATCGTCTTCGTCGTCGAACCCCTCATCCCCTGTTCTTCTTCTTCTGGAATCCCAAGAGGGTGAAGAAAAAAATTCTCTCCTAACGTGACCCGATACATAACTCCCTGGAATTCAATCATATACCCTTACTTCCTCCTCCTCCTCCCTTAATTAATCATACGTAGTACGCACGCGTGCAAGATTTCAGTCACGTCATCGGTAAAAGAAAATCCATATATATACCCGTTTTCCCTAGTGGTCCCTTGGAAAACAATCAATTCTCCTTTCGAATCCTTCGCTCTTTCCACTTTCCGCAAACATTTGCGGAATTATCTTCGCGAAAATCCCAGCTCGATCCCTCCCCCCGTTTTGTCCCGAAATCGAAGTAGCCAAGGGAGTACAGAATCGTAGTAGCGGCAGGCAAATTTTGCCCTCCAGAGAGAAAAGATATCCACCCGTATAAAACCAGGCGCACAAAAACGACACTCGGGAAAACCGAGCGACCTCTTGACGTTGAACCCTCGCGAAAACGTCCAGAGACAGAGAAGGGGGACAACGACGACGATTTTTTCCGCTACACACGTATACCCCGGGGGTGCGCTTAGTGGCATCAATCACAGTTCTTCGAGGAAGAGAGAAAGAATATACGACTACGACGACAATGTCGAGCTGTACCTTATCCCTTACTAGCAGCCGGTGACATTATCGAATGGGACGCGAAAGTATCGCTGCGTCGTTGGCCACCTTTTTCTCTCTCTCTCTCTTTCTCTATACCTCCTACGTCGTATAGATAGAAATAGCGTATAGCAGCAAGTGTGTATGCATGCATGTGTGCACAGGACGTCGTCGACGACGACGACGACGACGACGACGATTTGTCGGTGATTCGGTTTTATTGGCGCTCGCGAATCGGCTCTTATTTGAATTCTTACTGCTCACGAGCGTGCGCGCGCTCACGTTGGTAAATCTCCGCAGGAACGGGCTGGAATTATTCACCGGAATTTACGCTGGAGTTGCTGCTACTGCTTGCTATACCGGAGACCCGAATTCGTCGTATGTGCGCGCGAGTGCAGTCTGTATGCAAAATTATTTCGTCGTAATGGACGGGTAGTCGATAATGGTGATCGAATTGCCAATGGATGGGGTGCCCCCGTTGCGCTCTCGGGGTAATGGGTTAATTTTTTGTGAGAGTAGGTTGCTGTCTATATATGTATATATAGGTAAGGGTAGGTATATGTTTCTTAGTGAATGGAGGGACCGAGATAGAGAGAGAGAGTGATGTTAAGCGGTGTAATGTATTATTCGAATTTGCTACGAGCGGGCGACGGCTGCACGTTTCGAATGGATAATAATGTCAATGTTTCCTCTACACGAGGGGTAATATGTCTAGAAATAGAGAAACGGAGGAAAGTAGTTTATACGGTGCGAGTTTCTGAATTTGTCGCTCTTTCAATTTTCGAAAAAGTCGAAATATATATGTATATATACGAGGTACGAGAGCTGACAGACTGTTTACTTTACATTAAGCGGAGCAAATTTTCTTGGATGATACAAAGTTCTGTAATGCCAACTATATTACAGAATTATAACTCAAACATAATTTGAGGATTTACTTCATTGGGATATAAGACTAGCAAGTGTTCTTAAAATATTACATAGGTATTTTACCGCTTTGATACGCAGCGCCGAGAGTAGCGATGACATTTGATTGATGAAATTTGCTATTTCAAATTGATTGACGTCTAATACAATACGACTATACAATTATGAAGCAAATGACTTGTGCCATGCCCGCACTAATTGGAACATAAATTTCGTCAACAAAATAATTATTGCACGTGATAGGTGATATCCGGTAATTGTATCTATTGTCTGTGCGTGATTGTTTCGAAAATTTGAATGAAATGCAGGTTGGAGGGTGATAGTGAACACTCATTGAATTCGCGTCAGGCGCATGCGCGGTACGACTAGTTGAATGAAAAAGTAAATGCAGCGTAAATGCCAGAAAACGACAGGTGTAATTGAGTGAAAATCAATATGTAATCAACAGAATGAATTTCCACGGGGAATGTGTATAATCTAATGGCTGCGCATATTAGGTTGCTTCCTGCCGGCCGCAGTCAACCGTAACATTCGTTATGTATGGAATATTTCAGCGCGAGATAGAAACATGTCAATACTAATAGGAGTTGAAACTATTTCAAGATAATTCGTTAGAATGAAAAAACAACTACATATTTCCGTTCAATAAATGATTTAAAACACGTACAAATAACCGGTTTCTTTTTTCAATTTTATCAAATCACGCTAACGCCCGGCGATTTAGTGAACTCAATTTTTATTCGCTCGTACATAAAACGATTTTTCTTCGGCAGCTCGCATGCGTTAATTTTAATGCCAATCGATTATCTCAATCCTCTTTAACGAAACTCCCATTTTTATCGACCTTCCATTAATACCAGGATACATATAGAATCATCGCATATCCTATATTCGCTTGTCTCTACGCTCCCTCCTCCTCCTCCCCTTCATAAAAAATCTCAGTCTTGTCCTCAATTTCCTCATATCTCCGCACCAATGAAATTCATCCTAACGCCAAGGGAATAAATCTTCCCTTTGACTGAGCTACGCTGTGGCGTAGGGATTTCCAGCAAAACGATTTTCCTGCGCCTGAAACAAGCTTAAACGTTGTCGCGAGCAATCGATCGATCGATCCCGAACCGAGTATACAGGCTTTGCAAACTCTCGTGAGGATGAGAAGAGGTGGAGGACGTGTGACGTAGAGAAAAAGTGCGAACGAAAGAGAGTCGTCGCAAACGAATTGGAGGGGGGGGATGGTGAAGAGAAAGAGGCGTCAGGGAAAAGAGTGGATGCTTGAAAAGGAGATGTTCGACGAATTTGATGAATGCGCGCGCTTGTAAAAGAAGGTCAAGTGGGGGTTAGCGTATATTGGTGGCATTAGTGGAATTGCTTTCGACAATAATGAGTTTTATTTCGGTAGTGAGAAAATCGTGGATAATACGGTATATGTACAAACGAAATTCGTTTTCTCAAGTAGTTGGAAAATAATTAAAATAATAATAATAATAATCAAAAGGTCATTGAAGGTAAAACACTTTCACGTTGAGAAACAGCAATACTTAGCATAACGATAGAACAACTGTTTGACATTTCGATTACACTTTGTACTTCGCGGTAATTACTTCTGTAAAATTCGATTCTTATTTTACCCTTATATAATTACAATCATAATCACGATTCAGCATTTACGTTATACTCTAGAAAAGAGCGTTCGGGCTCGCAAATTCCAAGCTCATTCCATCGTTTCGTGCGCGCGTGCGCTCAGCTTCATTACGCAATCCCTCCTCGCGAACGCACGCAGCAAAACAAAAGCATGCAGAGCAGTAGCAGCAGCAGTAGCAGCAGCAAGACACCGACTGAGCGAACGAGCGCAAGCGAGAAAGAAAAGAACAAGCACTTTTAATGATTTTTCTTTATCCCTCACCGCCTTCATCCTCCACCTCCTCTCTTCATCCTCCTTTCCCCCCTTTCATCCGCAGGCACGCGCTCATTCGTTGCGCTGAGAGAAATTCTCGCGCTCGCGGAGCAGAGAGAGAGAGAGAGAGATTTATCGTATCATTGTTTAGCCGAAGAGCCGGTGGCCGCCATTGTTATACGCCAGGTACACCCATGGTCCTTCTCTTCAGTACTCCGGTCCCCTTCTGCTGTTTCTGCCTAACAGCTGCGGACTTTCTTCTCGCGAGCTTGCGAACAAGAGAGAATAAGAGAGAAAGAGAGAGAGCTTTGCGCGCGATGACGGAAAACTGTAATTAAGTAGAGACGCGCGTGCGCAAAGGTTGTTTCTTAGCGTTGTCCTTGTGTCTCTTTCTCTTTCTGTTAGCGTTCGTTTTGTTTTTTAAAGGAAAAGGGAGAGCTGTCTTAAAGTGTTTTCCGCGCGAGCGGTGAGAATTTTAATTAAAGAAATCGTAAGCGTGCTCGTGCTGTACACTGTCGCACGCCCGCGCGACTTGGTCCGAGCAACGCTTAACAATGCGTTGGGAAAAGTAGACGACTTCTTTCGTCCTTAGTGTACGTGTGTATATATAGTAACTACCGTCCTCGTGTTTTGCTAATTAAGAATTGGGAAGCGAGGTGGCGAAGAAGGGGAAAAGGTCTTGGAGCGTTCCGTCCGAGGCCGCGTGATTTATTAATTAAGCTGTTGCGAGAAAGAGAGAGAGAGAGAGAGAGTAAGAGCGTGTTTACCGAAAAGTGAGCTCTGCGCGAAAATAACGACCGGCTATTTGCGCGTCGATGGACAAACGTTGACTTAACATGTGTAAGACGAGCACCGTAATTATTTCAGAGTTTTATTGAAACGCCCTGTTTAAATGTTATTTAACGAGAAAGCTGAGATCGCTTGAAGTTTAATGCTGTAATGATGTATATTGCTTAATGAAAATCCGTACTTAAAGAGTAATTAATGTACAACAATTATTTATCTTTATTAAAACTTTTACAATATACGTCTCATAATTAATAATACGAGAACATTACTGTTTACTCTCGAATTCCATTATAATTAAGTAATACTTCGAATGCCCAATAAAGATATTCCATATCCAAAGACACGTGCTATAATGTACCGTAACTAATTAGAATTAGAATTTATTATTTCTTAGGTAAGAACTCATGGGCTAAGACAGCCAGTGCATTACAAAATAGTATACATAATTACATGTTACTGATGCCTACTCTCTAGGGAGATGTTTGAGATATTGGCAGGTGTAGTTCGATCAAAGATTCTAGCGGTGGTGGCGAACCGGATCACTGTAGTCTTGAAAGCTTAACGGTTAGCTATGGTTAGACAAACCCAATATCAGATTGGTACAGTATTCAAAGTAATGAAAGATAAAAACTTTGCATTACGCACGTCCGTTTCCGCATTTGCGTCGTTACTACCTACTCCATTAAAAAGTATCTGAAACATTTAATTCTAGGTGTAATCCATGGGGATCTACTCTCTTCTTACTACGAACGTATATATATATACACACACACGAAAAGGATCGTAACTATTGTAAACAGATACAACGATCAAAGAGAGAGGCACAAATGGCACTCGACAAGCGTGACGCAGCGCAGGAGGAGGCAGCATGCGGCATGCGACAGACGTCCGCCCGTCGCTAGAGACACACAATAGTTTGATTTAATTGCATTCCGAGATGGCTAATAATTGATCTGGTGGAGTGACATCGGTATGTTCATTATTAGCCGGCAACTCGAAATGAGGTATTCAGAACTACGCCAGCTCGCTCCCTCACTAGTAAGCATCCTTTGAACAAAAGCAATATATCTAGTTCTCCCCCCCGGTCCCTTTGTCAAGTACCAAGAACTACTTCAGAGAGAGAGAGAGAGAGAGAGAGAGAGAAAGCCTCTGCGAAATGAGGACGCTCGAGTACTCACGCACTGATAGAGTGCTCATTGTTGCACGCGCGGGAAGATTATTAAGGTCTTACAAATGAAATTTGCACGTGATTTTGTTGAGAAAGGAGAGTTAAACAAAAATGAACAAAGATGGTTTTGGCAAAAGTTTGACGAGCATCGATAGTATTGCTGGGAGATGAATAGTGTAATAGCACGCGAGAGTAGATTAGTCGAGTATAATAGTGGTAATACAGTTGGCGAATATCGGTTAATTACGGGCGATTTCCAGATTTGCGAGGTAGTGATTATAGCCTATTATATTGTTAAGTAGAGTTTCACTCGAGCTACTATTAGCAAGTGCTTCTAGCAAACGTTTATGGTAATCATTGAAATTCAAGAAATTATACTTTGCGTATTCAGTAAGAACTAAGTGTTACCTTCAAATTATTACAAAAGTCATTCTTATAAAAAAAAATCTAAGATACGTGCAATGTCTTACTGCTCCAATTATACTCCGAAATCAATGTTACCCCTCCCGAAATTTTCCTAAACCGTACCAATCCTCAAACACTTCCCAACAAATCGAACACAACTCCTCTCAGCCTCGTATACCCATTCCGCCTCATCACTCTCCTTTTGCAAGCTCTCTCTCTCTCCCTCCCTCATCCTCCCACCTCATCAACTCACCCACTGTACTACTACTACTCTGCTCTCTCACCTCGAGGCTCTTCCTCTCTCTCTCTCTCTCCTCCACGATGATTAACTTGTCTCGCGCGCTCGCGCGTACCACTCACCCCCTCAGGGTTAGGAGCCTCGAGACTCCTCCTCGGTATAGCAGCGTCTCAGGGCGACGAGGAGGAACACGTCATCGATCTAATAATGAAGCGCGACGGGCCGGCGACACGCGCTCGCGATGTGCTTCTCAAACGTTTGCTTCCCCCCTTTCCTCTCCTATCTCCTCCTCCTCCTCCTCTTCGTTCTATACATCTTACCACGAGCTCGCTCGATACCAAAGTCAATACACAGGGGCGGTGGTAACGTTGTAGCATCAAGCAGAGACGGCCACCGTCGCCACCGCTACTACTACTACTATCGCGCCTCCGGGCCCATATGTCTGTATATATGCGTACATACGCCGCACGACGGGGAACTGCTGCTGCTGCTTCTGGTACTGCTACTCTGCTACAAGACCGACGCGTTTACAGTTACATGTGCCCCGATTTGTGCTATACGCAAGAGAGAGAGAGAGAGATAGGATGACACGAGAGGGATAGAGAGAGAGAGGAGAGCTTGCGGCAAGCACGTGGACGAGCCCAGAGAGGCTCTCTGTTCGACAGCTTAGCCCGCGCGTTGCGACAGCGCGCGACGTATGAGGCGTACGCGTAAATGCCGATGGGGATGCATGCCGGACACATTGCTCGACGTGTATATATATGTGTGTATGTATGTGTGTGTGTATGTGTACTTGTGTATGGGGAGATGGAGGGAAGCTCTCGAATTGTCCCGAAAATGGCAACGTTAGTGGTAGGGGTGGTGACAAGCGTATAATGCGCGACTTCGCGCGCATCTATCTCCTTCTCCTCTCTCTCTCTCTCACTCTCTCACTCTCTCTCTCTCTATACGCGTGAATGTAAAGGCCAGCCAACTGTATAATATTGTATGGCACACAGTGTACAATAGCGGTACACTCTGGGGATGCTCGCATCGACGTCTACCTAAGATATTTGCAACCTGGGAGCCTATAATATATATATACCTGAACGCACAAAGCTTGCGATTGAATTCATGCGTGTAATACACCTCTCTACGTATACGTGAGCACATCCACATACACATAGCCATATACACACGTAGTAGCTATACCTTTACAGAGATTCAACTTGACGCTCGACTTGATGCACGTGTAACACGTGCGCGAGCGTGAGCTTTTGGCCCCGCGTATATGACGGTATGATCTCTCGACGTCGAAATATCGCAACGTCGAGCTCTATATATACGTATATAACGTGCGAGCACATACACCGTGGTATACAGATGTATACCTATATATATATATATATATATATGTATACATATACAGGTATATGTGTATGAGTATAACGTGACACGAGGGCGTGCGCATGTGATCTGATGTACGCGAGCAAATCCGTATATGTGTGCTACTCACGTGTTATATACGTTACGCGCACGAGCCGGTCCGTATTATTCGTTACCCTCAGCGACAGCCGGCGAACGTACTATACTACTACTACTATACTACCACTATCATTACGTATGTATATGTATACGTGTTCGAAGACGTAGAATCTCTACCGCTATATATATACCGGTGAGAGTAGTATAGCAGCAGTGGTAGCTCTAATTGGCGGAAAATACGACTGGAAGCACGCTGGACTTTCAGCCGGACAGTGAAGACGTATATACCCCGGCGCTCGCTTGCTCGCTAGTCTTACTACCTTGCGCGCTCCTTCCGGGGTGGGCCATCCGAAATATGCAAATTACGCTTGCATCACCGATGTCGTCAAGATTTCACTCGGTTGGTCGTCGTCGTCGTCGTCGTCGTCGTCGTGTACACGTTACCTTATCTCCTTCCGTTTCGACGACGGTAGGGACGACGTTCGCGAGCCATCGGTACGGAATGGCTGTAGCGTCGCGTACGTTTAAGGACAATGCGCAGTTTATTCCGCTACCAAAGCGAGCCGAGCAAGCGAGCGAACAGAGGTGTATCGAGTTTTCGAGGGAATGTAGGATAGGGTATGGGGGATTGGGAGATTGGGGAGAAAGGATGGTTGTTGGTAGAGGAAATTTGATTTCGAATTGTGTTTTTGGCGGGTGAATTTAGGGGAATGCTGAGAGCTTCCATAGGTTGCGTTTGAATTTAGATAAGGATGTGTGTGAATATTTATATATAAGGTAAATCGGTAGGATAAATCAGTTGTGGAATAAGGAGAAAAGGTAGAGTTTAGTTAGATGTGGTTATGTTTAGTTGTTATAGATTTGGTTATTCTTGGAACTAATGAACTCTAATAATTTCCTATTATCAGAATCAACGACACGTCAAACTACTAATCTTCTCTCTCACAACTATCCTCTTCTATGCGCAAGACAACAAAAAGAAAACTCCCGCATAGAAGAAACAATCCAGGCTCCCTCCGCATAAACCCCAGACTACCCCCCACGATAATAACAATAGCAATAATGAGCTCGCGTACGATCCTGCAGTCGCGCTATGCCGCACTGTACGTACGTGCGCGTACACGAGGCGCGCATCGATTTCCCCTTCCCATCCTCTCTCACAGTGTTATAGGTCACACATAACTCTGAGAACGGACCTCCTTGACGCCTTTATATACTCCGACAAATGCTTCTTCTCTCTTCGCGAACGCGTTTAAAATATTCGCGTGGCTATGTTAGCGACCGCGCCTCTTCCTTGTACCTACTCAAAGAAAAAAGCCTCTTCTTCTTTTTTATTCCTTCGTTTATTTCGATATCCTCACACACACACGTGTATGTGTAACAGCAGTGGTAGTGGTTCTCTCGTGGCGAAGAGTAGACGATTTTACGGCGCCGTATAATACCAAGGGAGCAAGCGCGGCAGCTTGTGTGTCGTCCGTTTTATGTTATCGTGGTACCGTCGTGTGTGAGCGCGAATGATGGTTACGTTGGAGAGCAGCAGCTCGTCAATGCGTGGGATGCTAGTTGCGACGTGTGATATGCTATTGAATAGGAATGCGAAGCTTGATAATTGAATGTTTGTAACGTGAATATTCAGCGGTTATAGGTACTGCAGTTCCTTTGTATTGATAGTGTGGCTGTGAGAATTATAATGTTTGTCCATATACATATATGATGGGATCTGAAGGGTTACAAATTTTGGTTCCAAGGTATACCACCCGGGCATCAATTTTTTCTATTAAAATAAGTAAATCGTACTAATGAATGGAAAGCCCGAGCTTTTAACATGTTTATACCTTTGGGACGCTCAACTTTAAACGGTCAGTACTTTTGAAAGAATCAACATTTTTTAATTTTGACAAACATCAATAAAAGCTTGTTTCTTTTACTTTTAATCTGTTTATGACAAATTTGGCTGAAACTTTTTCCTGATAAAAGGCTGGAATTTTCAGAGGATTTAGTAGAGTTTTTAAAAAATTTGAATAAACGGTGCTATCGAGACTTTTCTAATTGCACCTGATTTTTCTCCTATATCATGCTGTACAAAGAGTAGGAAAAATCAGTCCCAGAATGCGTGCCTTAAAAGAAAAATAAATTTTCCACATTTTTGGGAACGCGTTTGATTTTCTCATATGTACGTTTCAGCTGACGTGGTATTTAATTAACGAAACATCGTATTAGATGATAAAGTTTTTAAAACGCGGAGTTTTACGCTAATCAGAGTTTTCCTCGGTAAAAGCTGCGAGGACAGGCAGTGTATAAATCGGAGCGAATTTAAAAATCACTTTTTTCCGACAAGAGCCACGGCAAAGGCCATTCAGGCTTCACAGGGACCGCCGCCGCCGCCTTTTCACCGCTTTTCTTGTGCAAACCCTCTCGCGATTTCAACACCTTTTTATCAGAGGTCCACTAATTAGAAGACCATTTGAATTTTGAAGTCCGCCGTCGTTTCCCGCGAGTATAACACAGTGAACGTGTGTGTGCGTTAGCCAGTGTAAAGCTCCATTCAGAGGATCTGGTTTGTAAAGTTCTTTCGAATGGAATTATTATTGCACTCGTTATAAATGTATTCTTAATCTGAAAATGTTTTGAAGTTTTCGAATAGTCTTTGGACAATTTTTGCTTTTATTCGTTTCTCAAAGAATAACGTTCAATTTTTACAGTGTATTTGAAATACTTGACATAGTTCGAAGTTTCCCTCTATTTACTTTTACATCAATTGAGATGGTCAACACGTAGAACTTGGGAATTTTATCTTCAAACATACTCTGTCTCGTTTGATTTAAAGTATACCCTAGGCTATTATGTGGAATAAACCAAATTGTTTTACTTCTCCGGTTATATTTAGCGCGATACGATCACAAATCATTTGTTGCCTATACTTCGCATACACGAATAACCACACGCTCGGCGCTACCCGGCAAAAATTGTTTATTTTTTTTTTTATGGTGTAAAATAAATTGCTTTGAGAATACACACACGCGAATATACTCGTGTATGTATAAATATTTCGCGAAATTGAACAACATCGATTTTTTGCGCTTTTATATACATTCATGACTCATATACTCGCAATGTAATATTTAAATATCATTGAGTTTAAATCACAAAAAGGATTATTTTATGCACTACTCCCGAATCTCATGATAATTAACATCGTATATCACACACGGATTCATTTCGAAATCGATCCTTCAGCGAGATTATTCCGTATACTGCAAAATAACATCTATTTTAACGTATAATTATACACGTTAAACGGAATTTTTTTTTTTCGCATTTCGCAAAAACTCCGGGGAATCTCTGAAAAATAATCACCGAGCGCAACCAAACAAACCTCAGTCGACCTCGCACCTTCTCTCTCTCTCTCTTACTCTCGCAATCTACATAAACGAACTCGCAGGCGCCGCGTACATCTACAAACACATATCCTCCTCCCCGAGTAAACAATCTCATTTCTGCTATCTGCCTCCCAGAAAATAATACGACTCTCTCTCTCTCCTCTTTCTTTTTAACGTATCGAAGAAAGCCTCTTCCACCCTCTCTCTCTCTCTCTCACTCTCTCTTTCTCGCTCTCTCTCTTTCCCACACCCTTGCAATAAGTCAATGCTCTTGGGTTGGCTGCTTATCTCGCAGGAATAAATTTCCCGAGAGCGCCGCAGCAGCCACCACCGTCGCAGCGCGGACAAACCGTATCGGTCGCGCCGATCGTCGATTACCGGCCTCGAGACGCACGCGCGCGAGTAGGAGGAGGATGAAGAGATCCTAGGCTATTGCCTTCTCTACCCTCTGCCGCCTCATCGGCGACGATTTATGCCCTCGAGGTGTACTGCTGCTACTACTGCTGCTGCTGTTGGTCTGCTGTTTGCGACGCGAATCTCCAAGACCGATGGGATGTTTTCGGTTGGTGGTCTGTGTATATAGCTATAGTATACGAGGATATATGTCGTATAAGGGGGGGGGGGTGATGTGTAGTCATGTTTTTTCTGGATGTTTTGCAGATTGTAGTGGTTGTAGGGATTGTGGGAAGTTTTTGGTAAAGAGGAAGGAAAAGAAGGGGAAGAGAGTTGAAGAGAGGGTAGGTATACCTGAAGCTTGGCTTTAATTCTGAAAAGAGGGAGGGAGACAAAGAGAGGAAAAATAGGTGTAGGATTTATGGGATCATATTTCAAGTAAATTCTTTAAACTTTTGAAAAACTTTGTTCCGGAAATTTTTTGAAATATATATGTTTTCAACGAGCTATAGTGGACGATATTATTGGGAAATTTGATCAATCTTCTATCTTCATTTCCTCGGATTTCAATTTAACTTCAATTAAGCGAATTTCAATTGCGCTTCTATTGATGTTATATTGTTAATCAAAAAAGCATTACAAAAGGTATATATTTTACTGTTCTCAGAACAAAATCTATAGACATTTCAACGAATTGTAATGCAATTTTTATAATTAAGTTCTGAATCATGCTATTCATACACTACAACTTCAAAGCCAACTAAATAATACAATTATCATTTCGATTAATTACATCATAATATATCTGAAGCCAAACACACATACGAAACTGCTAAAGCGACTCGGATAGAGTCGACGAGTTAACATTATCTGGTGGGCAGGAGGACGAGGAAGTAGAGGCTCAAACACAACGCAGCCGGCGCAAGAGAGCATCAGTTCACTTTGCTGGTGTGCGGCGACGGCGGCGACGACAACGGCAGCCGCGCTATTTCACACTCCTGTTATTACGCTCCATAGATTAAGTGCTAATTTTGATACCGGCTTGGGTTCGACTTGTGCGCGGCGCAAGAGAGAGAGGGAGCGAGAGCAAGAGAGGCGCGCCATGAGAGAAAGTTAGCTCGCAGAGACGAAACTATTCGAGAGAGAGAGAGCGAGAGAGAGAGAAGGAAGTAAGGGGGTGGAAGGCTTCTGGGAGCCAAGTTCAAGATTAGTTCTTCAATACATTATCAGTTAGGATAATAGCATTGTGTATCTCGTATAATGATTGATGTAGCTTTGCATAATGAGCTGGGGTAAGAGAAGAGGAAATGTGATAGAACTGTTTTTTTGTTGTGTGTGTATGTGTATATGAATGGACTGAATTAGTTTTGTATAGGATATATATATATATATATATATATATATACTTTTGATATTCGAGTGAAATGAAATATACAAAAGGTTGATGTAAACAAAAGATCAGTAGATTCCATGGAAATATGTACACCCCGTTACGTCGTGTTCATCGAACCTCATAATGAAACATCGTACAGCTCATATACCCATATACGCAATTTTATCTCTCGTAATATATATTATTATGAAATTATCCCCCGTATTGCCTTTTATAACGGATTTATAAAACATACATTACCCCGCAATAGCACACTCCCCCTCCTCTCTCTCTCTCTCTCTCTCTCTCTCTGTCTCTCTCTCTCTCTCTCTCCGCCAGCCATAATTCACGAATATACTTTCAGTGAGTGACTTTATCAGCATGCTCAAGATTTATTAATACTCCCTCACCGCACTTTTATCGTCCCTCTCCCTATACTCACCCCTCTTAGTCCTCCACCCTCTCAAATTCGATAGCCTCGTTTTTACGGCAGACTACCTTCGAAATTCGCATTTTTCAGAATCGCTCTCCTAAATCATCCCTTTCAAACTCTTGACGCTATAGTATAACGTGCGGGCACGCTCGCGTCGCGCCTCGTAATCGAGTAATTCTAAATCACTCGAGTGAAACCCCACGCGTCAGCGATGCTATAAACACCACGTTCTCCTCCCCTTCTCTCTCTCTCTCTCTCTCGAAAAAAAAAGAGCAATAAACAAGCGAGAACTATAGGATAAAGGGAACCGCACACATACATGGTACTAGCAAGAGGGGGAGAGACAGAGAAAGGCAGATTAAGGGGACTGATTGGTCTGTCAGCGGCTTGTCGGCTTCCCTCGTGCAAAACTCGTCTTTCGAAAATCCGATTTGTCACTCGACGAGAGAGAGAGAGAAAGAGACAGAGATCGTCCGTCGTTTCGCGAGATGCTCACACGCGAGAGATGGAGATAAAACGTGAGCGTGGATCTCGTGCCGACGCGCGGTTAAAAGCGACGATGGATTAGCG
Source organism: Torymus texanus (assembly GCA_036873485.1). Classification (NCBI taxonomy): domain Eukaryota; kingdom Metazoa; phylum Arthropoda; class Insecta; order Hymenoptera; family Torymidae; genus Torymus; species Torymus texanus. The sequence goes on from JAYJLV010046244.1 coordinate 18,042, forward strand.
CACCACACAACCGTACTAGTAGCAGCAGTAGTAGTAGTAGTAGTAGTAGTAGCCAATCACCCTAATGATAATTTACGAGCGCGTGACGGCCCACGCCTGTGCCTGTATGTGTGTATATATATATATCTATAGATATATATTTACATACCTGAACCCCGAATGAATTTGTCCAGGGCGAGATTTCGGGCGAAAGCTATGGTTTTTTTTTTTTTTTTTTTTTTTTTTTTCCCCCAAGCCACGAAACATTCCTCGCCGCCCTATATATACTACCGCCGCTGCCTAATTTTCGTTATCTATACTCACCGAGACATGTGTATCAACGTGTATATAGCCCGCGCAAATTGGGCGATCAAAATTTTTTTTTATACATAGCAGAGCCGCGTGTGTGATTTAGGACACGCGGCGGCACGTGCGTTATGGTGTATGCGCTTTGATTGGAATGTTAACGATATACCAAGCGAGAGTGAGTATGTCTGTGTATATATATATGTATGTGTACATTGTCGGGTATAGCTTTATCGGTGTTTTATGGAAGTACGCAGCCATAGTCTCTCTTGCGAGTATATGCGCGTCGGTTCCCACAGCAAGAGTTGTAAATTTCAATTTTATCGCGGTTGCGTACCTTGTACTTACGCCTTATGACGGCGGTACATGCCGAAAATATATACGGTTAAATTGTGGTTGTTACGGAAGAGAGAAAGAGACCTTGAGCAAGAAGTTTGGGAATGTAAGAGGGATTGACGTACATTTTTCGGAATGAGAGCGATTCGATATAACGCTAGGGAAGCATCTATCAAAGCATGTATAAAAACTCGAAGCTATTTATTCTCAAGGGTAAATCCTTAACGTAATACATATACACCCACGCAGAGGAAAGTTCGAACGCGAGAGTGACGCGCGTGTGTGGCGCTAACTGATACTCTCTCTCTCTCTCTCTCTCTCTCTCCTCGAGAGTCGTAAAAGTCGCTCTCAGGAATCTTTTTTCATTTCCACGACGGGACGTCCTTATCGCTTTACCCCGTAGCTCGCACGCACACTTATTCCGTCTCCACGAAGCTTCTTCCTCTACTCTCCTCCTTCTACGTGTCCCCTCTCTCTCTCTCTCGTCCTTGCAATAGTTAAGAATAATTTCTGAGGGTGGAGTGAAAATCCGCTCTCCCTCGTCCTTCTCTCTCTCTCTCTCTTTCTCTGCTTGCACACGTCTTCTTCTCGTCCTTCTTCTTCTTCTTCTTCTCTTATACTGTGCGAGCGCGGCGCTAACGTAGTTTGCCGAGTGTGTCGCGCACGCGCCCGATCGTAAAGTGAAAAGTTGAAGTCGAAGGAGCTGTGCCGCTAGGTAGTGCACCTACTCACGTAAGAGGGTTGAGCTCACTCGCTCGCTGGCGTTGCGCGCAGCTTGGGGTATTGTTAGTTAACGAGGTAACTCGACACGTTCGAAGATAACGGTAGGGAGAGAGAGAGAGTTCGTGCCCCGCGCGAGTAAGTCACGTGCAAAAACTTTGGTTGCAGGCGCGAGCGAGCGAGCGCTCGAAGAGTTTACCGCCGAGGTATTAACATTGGAAAGCTCGAGCTCGCCCGGAACGAATGGGACTGCGCCTGGCGTCACGCGTGTATGCTTGCGCTTTGGCCTACCCTTATATATATATATATATATACATATATATGTATATAGAAGTGTATGTATACGTTACGCCTGAGCGTCGACGTGCTCTTTTGCAAATAAGATTTCTTATCGGTGTGGTATGCAAGAGAGGAAGGAGAGAGGGAGGCGGTAGTATATATACCACTAAGCTCACGTGTGCGTTTTTAATTATCGTAAAACGAGGAGGGATATGGCGATATATAGTGTAATGAGGTGTTGCAGAGTGAGCGAGAGTATGGGCATGCAGGTAATTTTCAGGGGGGAGGAGAGGGGGAGAGAGGGGAAGGTTGTTAATAAAGTGTGGTTTACGACGGGGTAAGGGATGTGTTTTTGATATAGGAGTTATACGATGATGGCTTTATATTGTGATAGGAAGGGGGATACCCGCGGCGAATTAAAGGTTTTTGAGAAAGTTTTTACAGCGACGATATAAAGCGTGTGCCAATTTTGTTATGGTATTCGAAGTTTATATGATGCTTGAAATTTTCAATGAAAAATATGTATAATAAAGAGATGTATCAAAATTTTGTCTAATAATAGATATTTAAAATAATTTGTCAATAAAAAAATAATGACATAACATACAAATAAACTTAGTATTGAAATTTGTTTACCTAAACATATTTTGAAATAAGTATTCATTTTAAATAGTTGAAAATCAAATTAAAAATACACCTAGAATGAAACATTCTCCGTTTAATCGTTACGCACAATTGTATTGCATTCATCAATATACATATATACTTTCGTACTCACCATCATGCATCTACAGTAGTACACTTGCACAGTGCACGGGCTGTTTATTTCGCGCGGGCGCGGCTCTTGAAAAAGTTACATTACACGAGGAGTTTAATTAACTCCGTCTGCGCTCGCGGCTTTTGTGCTTTATCGCGGATGTCATTGTTCTCTTCATTTTCAGCACTGTTTGACGCTCTGGGCGCGTGCGCGTGCGTCAGTCCGTGCAACGGTGCAGTGACGCGCGGGTGGGTGGGGAGGAAGGGAAACAGCCAACAGTGGAGGGATCGTGTGGTATATAGCCCGGCCTTTTTTTGTACCCATACGCGTAAGATGCGCGCTCGCGCACGCTGACATTTTTCGTGCGCTCGTAAAGTGGCCAATTAAGGATGGAATTTTTGCGCAAAGGAGTGGATCGATCGCGCGTGCGCAAGGCGCATTTTTTGCTGGGTGAGAGATTTATTATTTTCGTTGGCGCGCGTTATATGGCTTAAATTGCGAATTTTCAGAAATTTTGATACGACTTTTTTCGGGTTGTTAATTAGTATTTGATGCGTGGTAACGCAAGCTCGCGTGGCGATCTTTTTTTTTTTCTTCTGTTGAATATTAAAATTTTTTGCGTTGGAAAGTTTGAAATTTTTTAAATATTTACCTTAATTTGAAATATACCGTAATTGTTACGGGAAAAATGTCAGGTTCTACCAAAATTGGTGTTTAATTACTTTCCAAGTATATTTTATTATTTCAATATGTTATTGAAAGTTGTAGTTGCTTAACAATATTTTATTTCAAATTTTGCTAAAACAGTTCTAAATTATATTATAACAACAAAAGATTGACTATCATATCCTTATAGATGGTGGCGAGTTGAATCCAAATATGATCTTAATTTTGTATTTTCCTAGCTTTTCTCGAAGAAGAAAAATTGTAATTAGAATTCAAATA
>JAYJLV010046263.1:0-21360 GCA_036873485.1 Torymus texanus
TGTGTGTGTGTGTGTGTGTGTGTGTGTGTGTGTGTGTGTGTGTGTGTGTGTGTGTATATATATATATATATATCAGCCGTTACGAAACGTCAGTCGGTGTCTACATGTACACGCGAAAACAGATCCGCGCTCGGATCTCTAACGCAGAATCGAGGCTTTGATCCGCATGTGTATATACACACACATATACACACATAGATCTATGGCAAGCACAACTGCTGGCGCAACTCACTTTCTCCTCGAGGACGATGCACTCGCTAACTCCCCCACTCATTCCTCTTTCCCTCCTTCGGCTATAGGGAATTTTTATCCCCGCAAGAGAGCGGTTAGAGAGATACGCGAATCTAGCAGCTCGATCGAGTGCTCGTAGCGCAAAAAGTGACGTGGTGCGTGAGAGGGAAAGAGAGAGAGAGATTTGTGCGAGTATACTGTCAGTGGTGGGATTGAATAGGGCCGCGATTTTCTTCTTTTGGAGTGGGAGGTTTTTGCTGGAATGGTTGGTTGGATGGATGGGTGAGGAGGATAACTTGAGAGAAGGAGTTGGTTATGTAAGTGGAGTTTGATGGGAGGCTTTTTTGGTCTAGTTCGGTGCGTAATACCGCGTGGTTCGTGCTGGTGCGCGAGATTTAGAAGTTAGATGGGAGGTCTTGACTTTTTTTTTCAGTGAAGACTAGCATAACAATGTTGTAAAGAATTTCTTGTTACTATCTTTAAATATAAATATGTAGAAAAATGGTTCGGATAAACTGCGTATTTTGCTTACTCGAAAACAAAGCTTTCACTGTATACAAGGAAGTAAAAGAAATTATTGGTCTTTTAAAAAAAAAGTTCGAAGTGGCATAATTTTCAACGATTAACTTCGAGACTTTTATTATTTTTCGACTGCAGTTACAACTTTGAAAATACATAAAGAATTGCAACTATAACCATGATTGTTTTCCTCGTTCTGACGTAACAAATATACAAATGAATCGTTTTCTCGTCTATTCATATACGAATAACATTATACTATATATAAGCTCATACTAGATCAGAATTCCATTTACAACGTAATTTCTTATTCATTACCATTCTTTCGTGTTATTTCCATCAGCCAATCCCACTTGCCACTCAGTAGACACACACACGTGCGCACGCACTCACAACCTTCCGGCAGCTCGCACTTGAACTTCGGGTTATTTCGGGAGGGGGCCAACGCGCTGCTGCTTATCGCGTCGTCCAGGTGAAAAACCTCTTATCACGCGCGTGCGCGCCTGAAACAGTTACGCTATACACACAGATATACACACGCACACGATGATACGTAAGCCTTCGTGCGCGCTCGAACCAATGGGTAAATAAAAATACACACACAACCGCACGAGAAACAGAGAAGGAGAGGAGGGAGAGAGCGGAAGTGGAAAAGAGCCAAATGATATATAGCAGGAGGAAGATAAATTTTCGTGTTGCCTAACGCGTATACTAACGCTCTTGTTTGAACTATAGGAGAATTTGACAATGAGGGGTTTTTGAACCTTTCGGCTGACTTTGTTTTCGCTTCCTGTAGGTGTAGTAGTAGTTGGAGATAAGTACCGATGACGCTGCATGGGTTATATCGGAAGTTCGGGTGTAGAACGTTTGATGACCGGGAATTAGGTGTGTTGATTGTGAGGGACTATACTGTTATTCGAAAATGAATTCTGAATCCTTATACGTAAATTTTATATATGGTTCTTATATACTACTATACGATTATTTACTCGATATATACTTCCTACGAATTGCAACTTTCAAGCTATATAAATTCTCATCCGAAAATGAAAAAAAGGAACCATGCGTCACACATACACACGCACAACGACGACACTCCTTTGGTACCTCCCACGCAGCGTCGTGCGTGACGTACCATCCGTTAAAACTGATTCATCGATCGTCACAGCGCTTGTAAAAAGCGTTGCCGCGCCGCGTGCGATTCCGCTCTGCGACTCAGCGTAGTAGAGTTCGTCGACCTCCGCACCGATTTCACCAGAACCGCGAGAGAAAGAAGAGAGAGAGGAGAAAAACCCCGAAACCCTTCCTTTGATCCTCCTCACATACTCTTTTCTCACTCTCTGTCTATATACACACACACAATACGGTACGATGCAGTAGTGAATGTCTTTTTTTCTTTCTTTTTTTGGCGACTTTTCCGGTACGTGCATCGGCCGCTTTATTGACGCTCGTCGTGTTATTGACTCTTGACGGTGGCCGTTAATTTGACGCTTTACGAGTCACGTTTTCTTGCGCGCAAAAGAGCGGCGCTTTGATTCGTTTTTATTTTTCCTTTTTTTGAGAGAGAGAGAGGCAGACACTCGGTGCGTTCTTTTTTGAGGAGGAGTATATGTATGTATAGATAGTCGTGGTGTAGTTGTCGGGTGTTATTAGCCGTGAAAACGTGGAGCGAGGAGATTTTTATAGGAGCTTTTTTAGAGGTCAAGTTCGGCTAACGACGTGCCGAGGTGCGGAATGGTATTTTGGCTGGATTGTAATGTGTTTGCGCGGTGAGTTTTCTTTTGTTATTACGGAGTTGTTGACGGGGTAAGGTTTGTTAGTTTTTTTTTGTATAATTATGATAATTATGGGTTATTTTTGTATACTCTTTTAAAAATTATTTTAATGTAAATTAAATGGCTGGTTTGTCCGTTTTAATTGTATATAATGTAACAGCGTTATGATTGAAATTGTTGCATTATTAGCTTGTACATTACATGGAAATAATGCACTTCAAATATAAATTAATTAGCTCTTATTATGAACCAATGTACAATGATTAACTAAATGACAACTATACAAACCTACCAGTTTATACCCAAATTTAAAAGTAACTCATAAATTTAATCCAGCAAAAACTACAGCGCAGCATACATGAAATTAAAAACCAAGCAGCTTAATTCGCCTCTCAGTCCACCGTCGGTCCAAAACTTTCAATTGGTCTCGCGCGCTTCGTTTCAGACGCGTCATCGTTATACTACTCCCATCCACAGTCTCGCGCTCGCGAGAAGTGCCAGAATTAATGCGCGATCTTCGCCGAGGCGGGACGAATGTCTCGCCTTCTCGAAAAAGAGAGACGCTCTCTTTCTCTCTCTCTCTCTCTTTCTCTCTCTCTCTCTCTCTCTCTCCGTTGGTTCATTTTTTTTTCTTTCTCTCGTGCGCCCGCGCGCGCTTTCGTCTTTGCGCCCTTCTTTTTTTTGCGTCTCTTTTCGTCGGCACTTCACGTCTTTCTCATTCATTCTCGCGCGTATCTTTTAACTTCGTTCGCGCAACTCAGCTTTTCAGTTTGCCAAGTGCTGTGTGCACGGTTGCTGTGGAAAATGATGCTATATAGTTGTTTTTTCTTTATTTTGGCTAGATTTTATAACGATTATCGATTAGATGGGTTTATTTGTTTATTTGACATTTTGTAGCGTGTGTTTTTCTTTATCTTTCTAATTTTTTATTTTTTAGACTTTTTTTTTTGACAATTATAATCCTAGTAATAATAAAGAAGAAAACAGTGAAAAATCACTAAAATTCATAGCGAATTCCAGCAGATTAATCGAATTCCATTTAATCAAACCCTAAATTTTCAACTTCTTTTCATCCTTCTTTCATCTTCAAAACACCGCAACAAACGAAACCATCAACTCTACTTTATTCCCGATAAACTATAAGCTAAATATACGCCTCATACCAAACAACACGACGACACGTTAATTCGCCTTTTTCTTCTCATTCACCCCCGAAAACTCACGTCCGCTTCTCCTCCTTCTCTTCCTCTTCAATGGCCTGCGCACTTTTTTATGAATCGTTCGGTCCTCTCTCTCTCTTGCTCGAGCAGTACAGATGTTAAGCGTCAGACGTCGTTACATATTTTCGCCCGGATGGCTGCAAAAATACAAACCGGCGTGGGAGCGATGACTCGAGCGTAAAAATACCCGCTTGTACGCGAACGCGCGCAAAGTGCACAGACCGCGGAGCTTTGGAAAAAGTCGCGCGACACACGACAAAACCAGCGAAATTCGTTGATGGGATAGCGAAAGCGGTAGTAGTGGTGTAGGAAATTGGTAGGGAACGCGAGGAATGTGGTTGGTTCGAAGAGAGTACGTGATGGGTTGGATGAGAGAATCGTTGCAAAGGAATCTGTTTTGGTGGCGATGGTAAAATTATGGTGTATTATTTTTTAAAAGTTTTTTACTTATTTGCGAAAGAACAGAGCCAACTTCAAGTTTTTAATTAGTTTTTACATTTATGAAAGGTTAAAATTATAAGAAAACACGGAATACGAAGAATTATCTGCATAATTAAAAACTAAAAGTGATTGCACATGCTTCTGTAAATTACTTTGTTCATAATACCAACTATTTTATATAATAAACCTTTCTATTTATAAATCACAGTAAAGTCATTCATAACACCGAACCACCTACAAAAACCGCCCATTCTCTTCAACTCGACCCATCGTTTCTAAATCAAACAATCATTCTTTATATACTATTCATAGAAAACCGAAGCCTCTTCCTCGTCTACCATTCACACAACACAAAAACACATGCAACACAGCCAACATCTCGTCTCTTCCTGCTTCCGACTTTTCTCCTTTCTCGCTCTCAGGTAACCTAAACCTTGGTCACGCGTCAGCGTCTGTGACCGCACAGAAATTAATCTCGACTGCGCGCACACGACGGCCTTTCCTTCCTCTTTCGAGGCGTGCACATATATATATATACATGTATATACAACAATGTCGCGACTATATATATATAGTGACCTGCCGCCCGGTAAGCATGGACGATAAGCGCACCACCAGCTTTGATTCCCGAACTTTCTCTTTCGTGGTAGTGTTGCGCGCGGGAACGTGAAAAGGCGGTGCCGCGCGTAAGAGAGAGAAAAGTGAGAATGCGGGAAAATGTGCAAGGGAGTTTAGTTATATATAAAAGGTTGTAAGTGTAGGCTTTGAAGTTAATTTTTGAACGAGTGATTAGATTTGTTAAATATAATTCTTTGCGAGGTGGTAGATATATTTATGCGCAAAGATAATGGTTACTTTTGTGTATAATGATCAGGGTAAAATTACGACCAGATTTCTCGTCGTTTCTTGAATCAACAGATTTTCAATTATACAAATATTTTCATGGAAAATTTCATTTTAAAACTTTCGTTCTTTGTGGTATATATCGTGTTGGCAGTTTAATTAATCTGAGATTAAAATTTCTGTATGGAAAATAAAATTACTTGAAATTGCGCGGCAAATTGAAAATTCTTGGAATGTTTTTTTGACACGTTACTTAAGTGTATACAAGTTATGTAATCCATACAAGTACTTCGTAATTATCGTTTTAATACATGACATTCATAAACAGCTTAATAAGCGTGATCATAGGTGTAATATGAACCTGAAGAATTTCGCTGACGCGTGAGCGAAAATAAAATGACTTTCTCATTAATTGAATGTTTTGAGCTTGGCTGCTCGCCTATATGTACAAATATCTCGTTTAGCTATGTTCTACATAATACCTACTTGTTTTCAAAAGCATAAAATTATTTCAACTTTTTCACGGCATTTTGTATTATCTATTAGTCAATATCAGATTTTCATACATTCCTGAATTAAGAATAATTATTTTACGAATAAATATTAAAACAAAAATTTTGTGAATTCTGTTACACTGTTGGCATATGTAAATTTATTACATTAGTATAGTAGCAATATAAGATTTATCTGCCATTATTTTATTACATTCTTTGAAATAAAAGGTAAAAAAATCTTATCGGATATCATGCACGTTTCTTTTCAATATTTCATTTTATATATATTTGTATAAAAGAATCGATTGTTAAATATTATCAGATCAGCCATCTCTGGTAGCGTAAGAGTTAAAAAATTTACAAATCAAACGTTTAACTACCAATCTCTCAACAAAAACTGTTACAAATTCAATAACTAAATCCCATTTTTATAACACTTACTTTCATCAATCCTGACTTTCAGCTCCACTATCTACATGAACAAAAGAAAGAAAAAAAAACCTAACCCAATAAACCCTAGCTCTCCGCTTCCTACCCACAACCGCCATACACGCGCATATACACATACATCAACCACTATATGCATTGAACGTCAGCTCTCGGACACGCGCGTGCAGGTTGAAGGCGGAAACGTTCTATTTCGATCGAGCGCGCTCGCAACTCTACTGGACGATGCTGATGCATGCACTTTTTCCGCGCGCACATATACGCGGGGTCACGTGAGCACGCGCGCCTAGAGGTGGGAGCGAGAATGACCTGGTTACTGACCCGCTGCCACTACCGCCGCCGCCTCTAAACACAACACACGCCGACGCACGGAAGAGAGCAAAAGAGGCTTAGGAAAAATAGAACCGGGGGTCTCGTGTATGCTATACAGCGTGTCTGTGTGTATTATATATATACATGCGAACAATGTCGTGTGTGGAGCTTTTGTGGAGGAGGTTTTGTTTGGGTTTCCTTTTTTTTCGTCGGTATATATAGTGTAGTGTGCAGGAGAGTAATTACGGTTATCGATCGTGATTCGTTGGGAAATCGGTGGCAGGTTTGATGTTTAGAGTGTGTGAATTTTATTATAAGCTTTTGCATAGTTGTGGTTGATGATCTACTGTTTTAATGGTATATACATCGTGGAAGTTATTTGACGTAAACAACGGTTGTTATTTGTAGAAATGGTAAAAAGATGTTTTTTCTTGCGCTAAGCTTCCGTAATCTTGATTGTTATTTTACAAGTCTAACTATATAGTATAGGCATTATCCACTATACTAGCACATACCCATTACTCAAGTTTGTCAAACCCGCGTAAAGTGTATATGTAGAGCCGTATTTCGTGGGTTCAAGTAAGTTCGGTCATAAATTTGCATACTTAAAGTCCTACATAACATTGATTTTCGCAAAAACTGCAGTTCTTTTAGCACGCGAAAACGGTCGTTGAAAGTTTTACCGCTGGCATGCGCACCGCCCAGTATTACGGTAATAGTAATTTTTAATGTCGCAAAGAAAAAAAAAGCGCAACGACGGTTCGGTAGTAATTTGCTACTTCGGCAAAATCTACGTTTAATTTGAATTTTACACGGACTGATTAGGCAATAAGCTCGAGTTCGATAAAAAATACAACGTTTCGTTATACAGTTCCGTGTGTGTATGTATATATATAAATACACACACACACTTGACGAAATTGAAACAAATAAAAATAACATTCTGTTTCAATTATTATAACCTCGTCAAGCAAAGTATTCGAGGAGAAAAGAAATACTTGATAAGCTTTCAATTATTTAGATAAAGGGATAATGGTATATACTGAAAAAGCCATGTAATTTAAAATAACAGCTATTTATCTAATCTATTAATTGATAACGTTACATCTAATCAATCGCTATCATTAAGCGCTAAATCAATGCAAATGAATAATGCATTCTATTAACTATATCTAGACATCTGGACAAGTGAAAATCGAATTGATTTGCACTAGGAACAATATCGAAGTCTCAACGGGCAACATATTGTTTCCAACAAACATTCACTTGTATTTTTATTGCATACTGATTATAGGGGTCAGTACTTCCAGGTGATAAATATATCCATTTTCTAGACCTGTAATAGTATACAATTAGATAAGTCGTGAACCTCTTATATATACGTTCTGCATTCTAGGATCACTTTTACCTGTTCTTTTTTTTGCATCAACAAATCTTTCATTATTACGTAATCAATGCGTAAAATCCCTTTTTTTACATCGTAAAACTAAAACCTTACGCGGAATCTTAAAATATAACCAAGATGTCTTATCATACAACCAAAGCATCTTATAAACCAGCTCAAAGCCACCAAATCCGCTACAAACCAACCTCTACTTATTTGCCTGCATCTTAACCATTTCTAAACCACATACCGCCATCTTTCTAATATCCCTCAACAACTCCAAGAATCTCCGCTCTATACTCAATATAACCTACATCTCGGACAAAGATCTTTAGCAGCAGCAGCAGCAGCAGCGGCAACGAGGCAAGAAGGGACGACCCCGTGGCGGCATGCGCAAAGTTCGTTGCCGCGCGCGCGCGCCTACGATTCGTCTGCTGCTGCTGCTGCTTGCTGTTGCAGGACGGTGTACGTCCGCGTCGCTGCCCCACTAGGTCACCAGTGAAAGTGGCCGGCAGCGCGCAGTAGTAGTAGCCGGTGGGGGAGTAGTCGCCGCTGTTGCTGCTGCTACTGCCGTTGCTCTTCCTGGACGTAATTGGTCTTTTCGCTGCGCGCGCGCGCGCTCGCGTCTGACGGCCGATCGGTTAACGGCAATTGCTTGGGGAATTTGTATAGGGACGTAGGCGGGAGGATGTTTTTTTCTTTCTTTTCTTTTTTGTATTTTGGGAGTAGGTAGGGTTAGGAAAAGAGGAAAATGTGTTAGGAAGGGAGAAATATTTTTTGAATGGAAAGAAAGTGTGGTTGGGTAGTTTAGCTATGGAGTTCTTTGTTACGTAACGATGGGTGGCTTAGATATTTACAGACTTTAGTTGTAGAAAAACTAGCGCAGGTGCAATAATATTGTGAGCTAACAACGAATTTTATGGCTTTGAGTGTCATTGCGTAAGCTGATGTAGTGTAGCTTTGATTTTTATTTGCTTTTAAAAAAACAAAAAAGGTTTTATAATATCTATCGGAGATTCCTTATATATTGTTTCTATAACTATATTACACCCGTTCGACTGAAATATATAATATACAACTTATATATGCATTCCTTATACACGCGAGCTTTTATGATCAATTGAAACTGCAGTACAACTACTCGTAAAGTAGAAAAAGAGGCGAGAGTCTTCTCGCTACTGCGCAGACTCGCAAAAGCGCAACGCGAAGAAGAGGCACGCGCGCGAACGAGGAGTTGAAAATAATAGAGAGAAACGGAGAGAAAGAGAGAAATTGCATAGCGCGACTTCCGCGTCACGATCTTCGTGATCTCCGTGGCAGTCTGCCAATCACGACTGGAATCTATATGACTAGATAGATCAATTTACCGAGGCTGCTCTCTCTCTCTCTCTCCCCCCTTCCTGCTCGCTCGCGCTTTTCAACTGGCAATGACTTATTTAATGCGAAATTGAACTCGTCGATGTGGCACGTACTACGATAATACGATGTCTGTTGTTTTTGTACTCGGTCTATTTTATCCTTTTTTTTCGATCAAAATGTATAGATACATTGGCGTGTTTGTTGTTCGACGTCGCGTTAACAACAATTCTTACGTAACGTGGAAAATAGTGCGAAGCAAGAAGTTAATGTGCTAGTAAATATTCTAAATAAATCGTACGTCGTCGTAATAGAAATGTTAGTGGTAATTACAATATATAGTACTATCGATATTGCCGTTTCGATATCAGCGTCGTACATATAACTATAGCCTGCACTTGTTGATAAATTTAAAATGTTAGTTAACATTCTTTACTTCGCAAGGGGGAAACGTAGAAGAGGGCTACTAGCTAACAATGAACAAGTATATATAGTTTCTCGAGGAACGGTTATAACCACTTGCAACGCTCATTGAGGTCTTGATAACAAACAACATATATAGCTTATTATTTCTTGGCATACGCGTAGATATATATATACGTGATGATTTATTGGAGCTTCAATCTTATCTTCGTATATAGCAACAATTAATTAGCCTTTTCCTATCGATCTGCAATTACTCGGTATCAAATTGAAAACGTCTTTCACACAACGATAATAGATACACATACACATGCACGAAACGAAACAACGATATATACCAACTATATGTGTATATATATACATTCTTACAACATCGCAATCGAAATTTCACGACTTCACATGCGGCTACACCGCTTATATCCAGCCTCCGAAAACAACAACCCTACTGCCTATATATCCACCCGCAAAAACCACGTTACGTAACGCGCGTGCACAGACAGAACACTTCCTCAAAGTCGCGCGCAGGCTCTCGAATTACATCAACCGGCGAGCGCAAGATAAAAAACGCGAGCGAAAACTGCGCACCATCTAGAGCAGATCGCAAACTAGTGTATATATACAGGTATATATATGACCTGATGTTATACAACATCTCGCGGCCGCGCGGAAGAAAAGGAGTGTATATATATAGCGACCTCGGCCGCGCGCGCAACTTTCACCGCGGGTTTCGGTTTAGCGGGGTTAGGAACGAGTAGTCGTCGCGATATACATATATATATACACACAGATACAGATACGCGAGCGTAGTGAGCATGGTTAATTTATGCGCTATAGGTGTAGAGACACACGGTCAGTGCAATTGCACCTTGCCCTTTTTCCAAGCGAACATAGAGAATGCACATGTGTGTGTGTGTGTTTGGGCGTTTTGAGGTGAAGGATTTTGGAGGTATACGTGTCGTCGAGTGTAATGGAATTAGATGGCGAATGCGTGCTATAAATTTTGATTCCGTCGACTGGAGTATGTACAAGTGATTCTTTGAAAATTAGTGGTACGGTGGATCTGTAATGTACGAAGGTTAATTCACAGTACTGATTTCTCCATAGTAGTTGCTATAGAAATATTTTTATCAACTCGCAGTCGTTTCTTGAAATTTATTATGTAATATATGTTACATTACGTTGAAAATATAGTTTTAACGTACATAATGTAAAAAGCGCATATTGTAGAGGCTCGATCAATACGAAACACAATATCACTTATATTTGAGCTTGAAATAATTTTAACGACGTCCAAATGAGACACGACGAACTGCACTCGAGTTTAACAACACCATCAGCACGTCATTTTCACCGGCCATTATCCACATTACACACATACTCTTCGTTAAAACCCTTAAACCTTACCCCATCCATTCACCCAATCGCACATCATAACTCTCCGAGCCATTCTTGTTCTCCGGCCACCCCTATCATCATCATCATCACCAGCTACAGCAGCAGCAGCAACAGCATTATCATCACCCATCATCTTTAACGCACCTACCTCTCGTTACATCGGTAACCGCGTTACCGGAGAGAGCAGTAAACTCTCTCTCTCTCTCTGTCTTCGTGCTTGCAAGCTCGAGAAGCTTCATTACCACGGCGCGTGCAGTGCACTAGCTCGCGTGTGCTCGCACGCAGTGCAGTCGCAATAATTGCAGTTCGCCGGTTTCTTTACACAGCCGCGAACCCGCGTGCGGGCAACTGCGGGAGCAATGACATCACCACAGTGCCGAGTGCACAAGAGAGAGAGAGAGAGAGAGAGAGAGAGAGAGAGAGAGAGAGAGAGAAGGAGGAAAAGAGAGCGCGATTCGCGCTTGTGGTGTGCAAAAGTCGCGTCGTGCGGTTGGTTCTTCTCTGCGTGTGTGTATGTTCGGTGATGGATTGGTTGGTAATGGGTTGTCGATGGAGTTGGGTAGGTGGGGTCGACAAATGTTGTGGATGCACGTAGATTTTCTGCTGTAATAATGAATGTTAGGTGTGGTATGGTGGTACATTTCCTTTTTTTTTTTTTTTAATAGGGTCGGTTGAAGAATTGATTTATTTCGAGAGATGTTTAAGATCGGTTGCAGTTGTGTGGGGTTCAATGACTGCAGCGTATTTCAATTATGTGTTTGTTTCGAGAGAGTTATGGAAATAATCACACTTCTGATGAGACCATAAAGTGACTCATTGGAATGTCGTAAGTTCAAAAGAAAGCCGTGGATATATACATATATATGTATTATATTCCTTATAAAACCGATGAATCGCAGTTCTCGAGAATTCAAGATTACTTTGAAATCATCACGTCATGACAAATGCCTTTGACCTTTGTTAGTCGAAAAAAAGTTATCAGTATCGAAGCTTCAGCCTTTATTGTATAAAATCGTTTGACTGCATTTCCTTTTTAACTATTTCTACTTTTACTATTAAATACAAAAAACGATTACTTTCGCATAAATAATTAACTGTTATCTTCTTTGCATCACTCCATATTCTATTCTTTTTAAATCGATCATTAAAAATGTTATGGATTGTTAAATAACAAACAAATTATAATTTCTTACGAAATTCGTATACATAAAAACACAACCAATCGGAAAACCAACAACCCAGTCGTCAAACCAATCATCGCCAACACCGCAAGCTCCGAAAAGTTCAACGCACCCCGACAAAGTTCTCTCTCTCTCTCTCACCCGCGAATCATTGAAGGCATCGAAGGCCCTTACCCGCTCTCAACCCTATATTTTTACCCGTTACGTGCTCTCGTATTTATACGCTGCGATCGTAAATGCATGCACACACACTCTCTCTTTCTTCTATATAGCCACACGCGGGTGCGATTTTACGAGCGCAACGTGCGCGCGTGCGAATTTCGACTGCTGTGCGCGTTATACTGTTTATTTGGACGTGGATGGCCAGAGCCGAGCGACAAGTTGCTACGAGTTCAAAGAGATTTAGAGTGAGAGTGAGAGAAAGGTGGGGAAAGGGAGGTTAAGGTTTGAAGTCGGTGATGATTTAGGGTGGAATGAGAGGCGCGTGAATGAGGATTGTCGAGAGAGAGAAAAAGAGACACGACAGGGAGAGCTAATTTTGCGATAGTAATTGCGCGTGTCAGTGGTAAAGACCGGCACGGGACGAATGTGATTTTGAGGTAGTTATCGTTAGATGCGTAACGGTGTTTATAAGTTAAAAGCGATTTGTAGTGTCGATTGGGTGCGATTGACATCCTTGCAGATACTGCGTAATATATTTATATACCTTCTAAGCAAGCGAATGTACGTAAAAATTATGAATTAAGAGTTTTAAAAGTTACGCTTCGTATTTTCTAACTATCAAATACATCAGATATATTAATTTCTCTTAAATCACTGCTTATATCACAGTGACCATATCTGAAGACGATTCATATTTTCTATTTCACCTCCCATCCACAATTCATTTTCTCTCATTTGTGCATCACTCGTATCCCTGTTACTGCGCCCACTTCGGATTTTACTCCTTTAATCCTTTGAATGAACTAGGCGAGGGTGGTTCTTTCGCGTGATCATTGTTTCTTATGGCATTGCTATAACCCTCTCCTCTCCCCCGCTCCCGTCCCTCTGCGTCGCGCTTTTTTTCCTTTTTACAAAACCCCTTGTAAAACGCCACTCCCTTCGCCTCGATTTTTTCCGCGCTTGTCTGCGCGCCGTTCACCCTTCATCAATTTCATTTTACAAATGATCAAGAACGTATGAGCGCGTGGCTTTTAATGCTTGCATTGTTCTTTTTGAAAAAAGCCAGGTTTTTGTATAAAGTTTCAACTTTCTACGTTGACAAAGAGACGTAATAATACAAAGTCGCGTTGAGTATACAATATACTGAAATATATGAAAGATATGATGAATTTGTTTTTTTATTTTTACAAAATTGAGATATTTAAGTTCATAATTATTGCATAGGGCAAATATGTGAGATGTATGGGTTGGTAAAGTTACTTTTTTGAAATACCAGGATGTATTTTTTGTATAACATTCCTAAATAGCTTTTTAAAATTACACAAAAAGTACAAATGAACCATAACCATAAAGCCAGCATCATAATCCAGCAGATTACGCAAAAAGAAATTACAACGCATGTCAGCACCTTATATATATTCATACAACCAGGAGTCAGCAGGAAAACGCGTAACAAATACAAAATTACGTATAAATCGCTGCAACCGCGTCAACGCGGTGGTGACAAACAAAACTTGGAATTAATCTCGAAGAAGGACGCGCATGCATACGCGAAAGAGCAGAAGAAATATATGTATATATATGTATATATATATACACGCATCGCGAGGGGACAAGAGCGCAACACTCGTTCGTCTCCCTCTTCTCTTTTTCATTCCGGTCATTGCCGGCGGATTACTTCACCACGCGTGCGTGCGCGCTCGACGTCGGCATCGGATAATACGCGAACATTACCGCGATTTTCTCGCTACTTCTTCCTTCTATTCTTCTTCGTCGTGCTTTCTCGTTCCGCATGTACGCGTATAATATAACTGCGTGTGATCTCCGGCTGATCTTTTCTTTTTCCGTCTGTGATATATATGGGGGAGGGTAAGGGGGATGTTTTAGTTTTCACATTATATGAGGATATGTTATGGTAATTTTTATAATATAGGTAAGAATGGGGCGGGGGTGAATTTGTTTACCTAAAAAAGTAGAAATAGTATCAGAATTATACATGGATACCGCTTTCGTTATACATTTTTTTCATCAATTTGATATTTGGTGTACATTTCATTTGCATGATATACTTTTAAGATAACTAAAGAACTCTAAATACATCTCTTATAAAATATTATGTAAATTCATCATACAACTTATTTATAAAATACAATACATTTAAATTCACGTAAATTTAACGAAACCATATTTCTTTTCAGGTAAGTCAAACGTCAAGGATAACCCATTTACTATACACTGTACACCATGTCATTGTAAGTCATATACAACAATATATAAAATACATTTACATTCAAATATTACACAAATAATCCATGGAGAAAAAAAAAAGTTTCCCCCCTGTATTTCGCTATACGACAAACATCCCATTTTCTCCGTAAAATATGGAATCCAATTGGCCTACTTGCGTTTCGCCAAACTGCCCTTATCATTCCTTCAATGTAAAAATCACCTCCGCGCGCATGACAATGTAGAAAGACACGAAGAAAGACTCTTTTCTCAAGCTGCACAAGAGTGCAACATCTTTGCGTATATGCAAACATACCTACGAGTGCATCTTGCGCGCAACGCATGAATTCAAATGTTAATCAATGAGTATAGTTCGCGCGTCTGTGACGTATACGGTAGCAGCCGGTCGCGCGCAAGCTTTAAAGGAGATCGTTCTCTTCGAGAAAGAAAGACATATACACATTATACACGCGCTCGTTCCATTTTTCTTTCTCTTTCTTGTTCCCCAACCCCTCGCACATCTTTACTAGATGTTTGTACATTTTTCCCATTTACGTTGTTCCTCCTCTCACTTCATCTTTCTCTTTCTTTCCTCTATATACCTCTCCACCCTCGGAAGCTAGAGAGAGAGAGAGAGAGAGCACGAGACGAGCTATCGCACCCCCCAGCGCATGCGCGTGTAGCATGAGCGGCTCGGCTATCTCGCTCTCCTCGGGTCGGGAGTAAGGACGGGCATTGACCTCTAGCCGAGCGCTCGCTCGCTCGCTCGCTCGTGATGTGTGTGTGTGTATGGGTGCATGCAGCGCGCTACTGCACCGAAATACATCGTTGTTGCGCTCGCGTCCTTCTCTCTCTCTCTCTCTCTCTCTCTCGCTCGATCGTTCGGCGCTCTCTCTCTCTCTCTCTATGTGTACGTGTGTGTATAATGTGTATATAACGTGTGCGACGTTGGCGTCTTTTTCTTTTGTGCGAGCGTAAGCGAAGAGAGAGAGAGAGCTCGATATATACTCTCTTTCTCGAGCGATGCGTTGAATTTTTCTTTATGGATTTTTCTGGAGGGACGCAGGCGCTCGTTTTCTTCTATGAACGACGCGCGGAAGCTTTGTGTATTTTCGGGGTGTTTCGCGTGGAGATCTAGGATAGGCTTTTCATTCGGCGAGTTTGTTATTTGGATTTCAAGCGTATATGTATGTTTTAGCTTTTGAATGATACAGGGATGTAATTTTGCCAGTTTGAAATGTAATATTGAATTTTTTCTAAATTTTCAACAAAAAATTGGGTATACATTCTTATTTTTTATTTTATTACAAAGAAAACATTTATTTTCTACTCTACACAATATAGATAGTGTGTAATGTTATTATTTACATGAACAGTTAATCTATGATTTATAATTTTCTCATTGCAATTTGGAATATCTTCTACATACCGATATTCAGTGAGAATTTCCAACTATCCAGTAGAGAAATTCCATCAAACGCTTCGCATAAAATATCCTCTTTATTCGTTAAACTTCAAACCATACGACGATGTATACCAGACCCAACTTCTAAACTTCCCCTTTCGTAAACTTCAATCGGGCCAACTCCTCTTACACTATACCAACTCACCACCTTCAACACCTTAGAAATTCAAAATAGACGCAGCATCATCAGAGCCTACTCCCAACTTCTCAATCAATAACCCTCCGACGTATAGCTATGCAAAAAAGACGCTCGTAGCCACTTTCACTCGTCTCTCAAAGCCTCTAACTCGATAAACACACATTACATCCACATACACACACACAAGCCTTGTCTCTATCTCACACGTATATATGTATATACTTATACATCCACACGGCGCTGCTTTTCGTCGCATCCCTTTTCGCTTTACGCTTTTGATCCTCTCTCTCTCTCTCTCTTTATCTTTCTTCCTCATTCTCACGCGCACCTTCGTTTGTCTTCCACGCGCGCTTGCGTCTCGCGGGAAAATCCAGCCAAGGGCGCGCGCGTGCGTATAAAGGTAAGGGGATTCCGATTGTATCTTATGGAAGGGAGTGGGAGACAGAAGAGAGAAGTTGAAGGTGGGCACGTGCGCGAGATGAGAGCTGCGTGTGCGCGGGCTGTCTTCTTTTGGTATGCGGGTGAGACACGAGGATATAGAAGCAGGAGGCTTGCCATTTGTCAGAAGTTGAGTGGATTTTCGCTTTTTTCCAGGGATTAGGCGAAATTGGGGGTGTTTTATGGGGGATGTGTAATGGTGCGGTTGGGGAAAATGTGGTAAACAACGGTGCTGGACTTGACGCTGTTGAGATAGTGTAAAAAGGTACTATTTTCGTATATGATAATGTTAATAACGAAATATTGATAGTTTTTATTTCTATTGTACTGCCGATAATGAAAATTTCGCCTTACAATTAAATTCATGTTGAACTTAAATTTATAAATTATAAATACTTTATAAAAGCACTTAGATATCCATATATTATATCCGTTATGTTTTTAATTAGTTGTCGTTTTCCTATTATCTATATGCTTTTATAGAAATATAATCATAACATTTATCATATCTAATAAAACTGCTATTCAATTCAAACAATTTCTTGGACTTCATCGCTACATTACCTAGAATCAAATTTACTCTATCGTCATCAAAGTACAAAAGGATTGCCACTCAAACATACAATTCTCAAAATCAAAAAGCTCCAAACTATACGTACATCTTTCTCTTCTTTCAATATACTTCCAATGGCAAATGCCTCATACATCGCCAAACCAATTGCATGCGCACCACGAGCTTTCAGTCTCTCTCTCAACCCCATCGTGAGAATCAGCGAATCCTAGAGAAATCGTCAAGCTCTATCGATCGCTCGACGCCGTCTTCACCATCGTACAGGCGCTCGTATAGAACCTCCTCTCTCACAAGACTCGCGTGGAAAAGCTCATCTCGAGGAGGTATCATCTCTCTCTCTCTCTCTCTTGCTCCCTTGCTGCAAAGCTAATCGGAAATCTCTCGATGCCAGAGTGAGTGAGCACGCGCTCGAATTTCACTAGCGAATATATAGTCAGCAGAGCATAGGAATCCGCACGTGCGCGTTCGTGGATGGGTAGGAGAAAGAGATGCGATTCGCGCGTCATGTTGATCAAATTGCGTGTCTAATTAGAAGAGAGAGAGAAAGAGAGAGAGAGCGAGATCTGCGGCAATTCGCTTCTATCTCGCTGAGCTTAGTGAGAGAGAGATGGAGGTTTTCGGTAAGACGCTACGAGGAATTTCGGAGTGAAATGATGGTATGGGTTTGGTAAGGGAATGCGCACGGAAGTGAGGTTTAGGAAGTATGAGAGTTGGGAAGCATAGCAGTGTGTTGATTGATATTACTACTAATGCTCAAATGTATGTATAATAAGGTTTTTGGAATGGAGTGTGGAACTGAAATATATCAAGGAAATTATTTAAACCGAAAGTGGTTGTTCAATTTCTTTTTAATTTAATTTCAACTAAAACTATCGACTGTCAGGAATCATTAAAATTTATAATAATTAAGAAATATATGATTTATACTTACTATATAATAACAAATACAAATGAATTGAGAAAAGAATACAATAATAATAACTCTTTGCATACTCAATGGATGATTTACAAACATGATTGAATGTTATTTTTGATAAAGTAATACCCTCAAGTCAACAGACCTATAAAAATTGATTATTTCAAGTCCTAAATTCGTCAATTAAATTCTTATTTCATCTTTTACACAGCTTCAATAAAAAAAACTCTGACAAATCAACTCGACCGTACATAAATAAACCTCCATCACAATCCCTCCCAAAAATAATGACCTAATCCAGCACCTCGCATCAAACCATATAATTCCCAATGACACACCCCGACGTATAATAAGCAGAGCATCGTTCATGTCAAGCCAAAACAAAGCCCTCGTCCCACACGAAAAGCAAGCTCGGAGGGCCTCACGGCAATTACCTCGTTTAGACACTCTCACTCTACACTCCTGCAATGCAACGAACTCTTTAATTTTTCGGACAACTCCCCAACCATCATTCCTCCATCCACCCTCGCGAGGATTCAACAATTATCGCATTATACGGCGCCTGCGAGAGCGCACACAACTCTCGTGCGGCGCTGCCAGAAAAGCCGCCTGACTGTTTGCCTCTCTGTGTATATATATGTATATATATATATATACACGCGCTACTACTCGCGCTCTCGCTCGCCCGGGTTCAACGCCCTTTGGATGCACTCCAAGAGCGCCGACAGAGCGCGAGCGCTTGCGCGTAGAGAGCAGCTAGCTTCTTCTTTTCTCTCTCTCTCTCTCTCTCTCACTCGCACACTCGCTCGCTCTTCCTTCCGCGCCGCCAGTAGCAGCAGCAGCAGCAGCAAAGCGTCGTCGTCGTCGTCGTCGTCGACGGCGGCAGCGGCAGGAAAATCAATATGCTTGACCGTGAAAACGACGAGCGAGCGCGTGGGTGGGGAGTAGCGCACGAGCAAGAGAGGAGCAGAGCATGCATCCCCACCCCGTCACAAGAGAGAGACGCCCCCGCCGTTTTTCGACTCTCACACGTGCGCGACTCTCCGGCGCTCTCTCTCTCTCTCTCTTCTCTCTCGTTCTCGGTCCCCACC
This sequence comes from Torymus texanus, assembly GCA_036873485.1. Lineage (NCBI taxonomy): Eukaryota > Metazoa > Arthropoda > Insecta > Hymenoptera > Torymidae > Torymus > Torymus texanus. The sequence goes on from JAYJLV010046263.1 coordinate 19,030, forward strand.
CCTTCTTCCGCACTCCAGCCATCGGAGCTTTTTTTGTGGGTGTAGAGAGAGAGAGAGAGAGAGAAGGGGATGGAAATTGATTTTCCACGGTGCGTGTAAGTGTAGACTATTTTTAATCGGGCCTTTCTTCAATTCATAAGCGTATATACACGCATGTGTGTTGAAGCTATTATATATACCTACGCAAAGGGTGTTGAAGCTATTATATATACCTACGCAAAGGGTGTGTGTGTGTATAGGTGTGTAAAAATAGGAAAGGCTCTTTTTTAGGAAGGAAGAGGACGACGACGACGAGAGAAGGGCGTGACGTAACCACCCGCTGGGCTTATGGCAATTTACGAGCTGATTATGTCGTTGGCTGTGTCTTGTTGGAGAAAGAGTTTATTTTTCTCCAGCGTATGTCGTGTGTGTGTGTGTGTATGATGATAGCGCGTGTGTGCCACCTTCACGACAGTTTATCTAAGGTCAGATGACGGAGTTTATGTAGGAGGCATTTCTCCTCTCTTTTCTTTTTTTTTTGGTCTGTAGTATCGAGCGAGTTGGTATAATAGGAAGTCGCGATAAATATAGTAGCTGAGAGGGTAAGATTATATATATATGAGAGAGAAGATTCGGAATAATATGTATAATATGGTATTGTTATTTGACGTAACAGAGATTTTTTTTTTGTATAGGAAAAAAATGTGAGAAGGTTGGGTTTAGAATTTTTTGAAAAAGTAGTAATAATGAAAAGATGTTATTTTTATAAAGAAATTATCCTGAATATTTACGTAATCTTCTATATAGGGGTAGCTTTTATATATAGGGTTGCGTCTATGTAAAAGTAAACAGATAAATTTATATCTGATCAATAAAAATAAATGTATATTTATAATATACGAGTAATAAATAATAGCTTGCAGTAGCTCGGAATATTTGTTTTAGTTCGTAATCGTAATGCTCTATTTTTAGCACTTTAATAATGAATGAACTAAATTTTTCTAAATTTCGTAACTAAGCTCCAATTTAATGAAAAAAAAACACAGCATACATCTCCACCAAATCATATTTCTCAACCGACACTGTTCATGATGACCAACAAAAATAAAACGAAACATTTCAAACGACATCAATCAACGAAAAAATTACTCACTGTTCCATCTCGACCATTTCCAAAATTTTCATCTCACCTCTCATTCCACCTAAATCACCATGTTTAATTCACCATCCCCATATATATATATATACACCCCCTAGCGCATCTATCATCAAGCTCTTGCAATATCGCTACACTGTATCTCTCACAAAACCACGGATTGAGCAGTCCCCCATCCTCCCACAGATCCCCTAAAAAAAGGCGATAACAAACACCGCGAAATTCAGGCGTACAATATATATACACATAGCACGAAAGCTGCCCTCATCATCGTCATCTTTTTGCCCATCATCCGTGCAAGCTAGACTTCGTTACACGAATTACCGGGGATTCGCTCTGGTCTAGCCTAGGTTCGGCTAGGTTCTCTCTCTCTCTTTCTCTCTCTGTTTCCCGGTACAATAGAGCGAGAGCGTGCGAGCGAGCGAGCGAGAGAGAAATAAAGAGAGAAGTAGGATGAGAGAGCGAGCAAGCCGGCAGAATGTGAATGAGAGAGACTGTGCGAGTAGAGAAGAGAGAGCGAGAGAGAGAGAACGAGAAAGGTCTCCATCTGGTAGTGGTGTATGGCACCGGGGTGTTGGTTATATACGTATATATACGCGAGAGCAGCACGAAGCGAGAGAGAAAGAGAGATAGAGCGTAGACGGGTCGTTGACCTCGCACCGGCGTACTCGCTGCTGCTGCTACTGCTACTGCTGCTGCTGCTTCTCTCTGCCGCTGTGCTACGCGGGCTTGCGTTATACATACCCGTGTGTATGTGTATGTATATATAGGTATATATTATATATATATATATATATAGGATATATACGTATACGCGTGTGTTTTATATATATATTTATATAACGTGTATGCATGTACGTGTTCCAAAGTACGGAAAACACAAACGCGTTGTCGTTGCGCGCTTACAGGCGCGGTTTCGAATTTAATCTACTCTTGTCCTCTCTTTCTCTCTACCAACCTTATATACCTATATACTACTCACCTTCCATGTAAAGAGAGAGAGAGAGAGAGAAGGATACACTCCCTCTCTTCACAACTCTCTAAAGTTGAATTAGTGAAAAAACCACTAAAGATTAGTTAAAATTGCTCCACCGTAACATTAGTGAACATTCACTGATGAAATAGTGAATATTCACTAATTTTTAGTGGAAATATTCACTATTTAAAATAGTGAAACTCTTCTTATTTAATTAGTA
>JAYJLV010046274.1:0-21354 GCA_036873485.1 Torymus texanus
ATAATTAAATATTTATCTTTAACAATAAAATAATGATAGTGTGTCGTTTTTAACTCCAATATTGACCAATAATTAGCTAACGCATCGTTAACGTTTCTACCAGGGTATATGAATATTTTTAAATACATTTAGTATGTACGATAAAATATTTAGTTATTGCAAATTGGGAAACGGATAATGTTAATTATACATAGTATGGGAATGTTATAATATCGATAAGGATTTTTATTAAAAATATCAAGTAAATGTGAATTTAAACACAGTGATATTGTAAATACTTAGTAAATCAGGAGATAAATTAGGATGAATTTTTAAACTTAAAATTCGATTTATTAATAATTCGATTTAAATTTAAATGTACAAAAAATACGAAACTCTATTTCAATTTTACATCATTTTATGGTATATTTATTTGAATATAAATGATTGAATACAAATATTGGAGTTATTTTTATTATAAAATTGAAGTTTATTTTCATATTCTCATAATTTTTTTAAAATGATGAGAAAGTATCAAGAAGAGTAAATGAACGTTTTAAAAACTTACGTTACATGATGGGAAAACGAGTAATGTGTAAAAGTTGTGAACTCACCTGAAACAGAAAAAAATTAAATTTAAAAACTTGTTTCCTTAAAAATATTTCATGTGCTCGTGGCACTGACGCCAGATGTACAGTCTAACTTCTGATCAATCAATCAAAAACTTTTAAAAACGTGCACCACCTGTTCATGTATTTTTAAGCGCAAACTTTCTCGAAAATAACATTTATTTCACAATATGGAACAAAAATATATGAAAACCTCAATTAAATGTAGAGCGAAAAATTGCTTAATAATATCAAACTCCTTCGTCCCTATAAAGCAAAACAAATATACATTGTTTATAAACATTAAAAAAAGATGAATTATTCCTGTATCGATATCAATAGCCAGCCCACACACACACACACACACGCAGACGCAGTTAAACCAGGAAAATCCAATTTTAAAACGTAACCCACATAAATCGCCAACCCCGAGCAACTCGAACAAAGAAACTCATTCCCCGTTAACGAAATATATAAATGAAAGCTCTCTCTCCCTCTCTCTCTCTCGCTCCGTGCCTTCCGGTCGAATGCGTCATTGACTGTTGGGTCGTCCGTGTGTACTCGCCTATTAAAATCCGCGAATCTTTGTTTCCGAAGAAAGCCCGCCGGGATTATTTTCCAATCAAAAAAACACCGCGGTAGCTGAAACAAAAGCCTCCCCCTCTCTCTCTTTCTCTCCTACGCATTCGCAGTGAGAGAGAGAGAGAGAGAAAGAGAATCCCAGCAAGTATTAGTCTTCAAAGCGTCTGGGGTGCGCCAGTGGTGCGCGACCAACCGCTTTCTTCTCTTCCGGGAAAAGCGCGAGCCCGCAAAAAATTGAATCGCGTTATCTCGCAAAGGCACGCAGTATACGTGAATACGTGCGAGTGCGAGCACGCCGATGAAAAGCAACGGGCCGCGTCCGGTACCCGCGCGCCCGCGTGCTCACGAGAATATATACACTTTTATCGGCTCGTCCTAATTTCATTTTCGACTGCTTCGCTCTCTCTCTCTCTCTCTCTCTCGATTGTGCGACAGAGAGAGAGAGAGAGAGAGAGAGAGAGAGTGGGCGTGCTTCGGGAAAGCGAATTCGCGATAGGTGTATACAGTCGTAGTGTGTCTGTGTGTGTGTGTGTGTGTATATATGTACCATAGTTGCGCGAGCGCCACTTTGCTGTAAGGATTTTTTGGTCGAAAGGCGAAAGCTGCGGCGATGCAGTCGTCGAGTGGAAATTGCATAAGGGGGTTTCTATTGTTGTGTTCTGCGATTAGATGTGGCAGGTGGTCTCGATTTTTATTTACTTGTTGAGAGTGACTTACGTCTGTTGATAATGCGGTTTGAAATATATGGTCAACCATTGATATATCTAATTTTATCATAATGTGCTGAATGATAAAAGTCTGCACTATTGGTTTATGTTGATTGTAAAAATTATTTTAAAATACTACAATATTACACTGTCGTAATGCATTTTTATATTAATTTGAATACTTTTTGCAGATTTTATTCTTTATTTGTTAACTGCTTTGTAAAAGCTACCTATCCATACTGTAATAAAAGGTAGATGCATAAAAAGCTGTTTATATTTGTAATATAGTATTGTTGTTTTTAAAACAACATAATAGCATTATACTACAAATAAAAGATAAATATTTCTATTTTCAAATAATAAATATTTCAATTATTTTGCCATATTCAATTCTCACGAAGATTGAGTAGATTTAATTATAGATTATTTACAGCATTCACATCAATGTATTGATAAACAACAACAGTTAGATTCACACAAATCGAACAGAAATCGAAAAAAACGAAAAAAACAATAAAAATGCCATACATATTTAATATGAATCAATATAGGGAACTCGTACGACAGGTCAGAAAATCAACAGCCAAAATAAACAAGGTATGATCAAAACAAGAAGCGCAAATAATGCGTGAAGTACCGTTGGGAAAAATATGATAAGTTCCGAAGGCCGAAGTAGGCTAAATAGATGCGCAGAAAACAAATAAACACTTAACAAAGTAAAAGAAACATTCATGATATTGGATATCAAAGATAACATACGATTGAGAAACATTATTAAAATATATAGATATCATAACAGTTGGATATTAAAAGAAAGCAATATACAATTATTTTTCCGTTAATTTGTTGAACGTATGATCCACGACTTATTTTTCGAGATTCTTTAATTTGTGTCGACAAAGGATGTATCGATGAAAACTACTTTTGACTTATCAGCTAACTCAAATCCAGCTCAAACAATACACGAGATCGTCCCTTATCGATAACAGCTATGAGATGACCACATAACTTGCCTTCGAGAGACTTGCCTCTTTAGATCAAAAGAAAGAGAGCTTCTGCAAGGAGATACGGCTTTTCTTTGAGAGAAGTGAAGTTTCGTATCTTCGGATGTTCGTATATATATAAGATATGAAAAAAATGAATTAAACAATGTTTCCTTTTTAGTTCCAAGAGGGATAAAAATCAGGTATTTCTATTATTAAATTACTTTTCGAGCAAATCAGATCTGATTTAAATAGAAAAATAGAAAAAAAATAGAAATTTGTCGCAAAATAGATTCGTTTGCGACAATATTATTGTTCTACGCGTGTTTTCCGCGATAGATTAAAATATTTTTCACTATCGAATAGCGATTATATTCCGCTATAGAAAAGAGCTTTAAAAGTGATTATATTTCCATCACTGAGATAAAATAGATTTTCCTGAAACCGTATTATAAGAAAAATTCATCACACACACATACACACGCGTAGACAACTTTTTAAAAAAATAACCCGCGCGCATTCAGAAACAATCACGAACAAACTTTACCATCATCGCCAACTGCCGGCACCGTTTCGCCAACTACGCCAAAAAAAAAAAAAAACTATGACTATGTCGGGAGAGGTAGCGGGTTCCGCACGATAATAGGGTATAACATACGCGTTCCGAGAATTGCTGTGAGGCTGACTCGCGCGTGCGCCCCCCCCCCCCAAAATGAGTGATAGACGGCGGAAAGTCGCCCCTTTTACGCTTAAAGCGCACATATTCGCAAGCGTGCGCCCGAAGTTTGCATTGTTCACTATGCGCTTTTCGGCTGTCGGCACTGCCGGAACCAGGAATATTGCCCGCGGGGTAGAATGAAAGATAGAGATACGCGGAAGCTCGGACTGAATGCGCAGTATAAATGAAAAATGATTGCTTTTATGTGTTAGTATAATGATATCGTAGCTTTTATTATTTTATTGGCGGTAAAGGTACGGTGATTATTTTTTGTGCGTCCAGCTATTAATTTTTCTATTCAATTGGTGTTTTTATGGAATGAATATGCGTGATTATAATTGACTAAGTGTCATTGAAATTAAGTTAAATATAAAAAATTTTTTGTATGTAAGGAATGTTGATACAGAATACATATTAATCATTATTTATGGATAGATCTACGAATTTTGAAATTGCCCAAAACTATGTTTCCATGATTATTATTCTGGTTATTCTAAACGGAATATCTAATTAACATTTTCTTTGTTATAAATTTAGAGTACCATCTAGTTAACAGAGAATTTAATTAGTTACACATGTATTAATAATAATTTTCTACAAACTATGTAAAATTTTAATGAATCATAATGAGATTCTGTAATTTGGTGCAATTTAGTATAAAGCATAATCACAAAATTACACGATTACATGGAAACATCCTCATCAGAACTATCAATAGCTTTATACAGAAAATAAATATTAATTAATTGACAATAACGGATAAATTATATTTCTATGAACCTATTCATATACAAATTGGTAAAAGGGACTAACATACCTTTCAATTACAGTACAATATAATATAATTTTCAAGCATATTCCAGCTGCAAAACAATACAGCTTTTCCACGAACAAAAATTACGTGCCATTAATAGCCCTTGACAGCTCTTAGAATACCGTCGCTAACTCTTACATTCACCCAATACATACACAGCAAGAAACGGAGAAGTATATGTTTGCTCACGATGTATACACGGTAACGTACAAAGCATGCAGAAGACATAAAAACCCTTGCCAGTTTATTGACAATAAGCTTGCACAAACTTTAATTATTATACTCTATTGTATAAGCTACTCGATCCGAAAATAAAAAGTATAGATTTACAATCAAATTTTCCAAATTTATTATTGATTCACAAATAGATACAACAATAGTCGTAATATTGAATTCACTATTTAGCTTATTCTACAGGTATATAATTTCCATAATAAACTTCGAAAACGTTTGGATACGAAAATTGACCCAACTAAGTCCGCTGCTAGAAAAAGTGCTTGACAATGTTGAAACTAACATTTATCAGTAATATTTTTCAATAATTGTCTATTTAAAAAAACTTCCGAAAAAAACACTTTCCACCATGATTTCATAAACCCATTATTTTTCACCATAATATACGAACCGTCCAAACCACATGAATATATGGAGCGCAATGTATATACGGTGAGAACGAGAAGAGCGGGAAAAATCGCGATTACACAGGCTGTATATACATATATACATACATGGGAGGGAGGAGAGAACGCGAGTAGGGAGCGGAGGAGAAATCGGTCGGGTAGAGGGGAACCAACGGAGGGATGAGCGTAGCAGAGTTGAATACGCGGGCGCGCGCTCACTGGCGTTGACGTCGGGAGAAAAGCGGGACAGTAACCTTTCGTCGACCCAATTCCATGCGCGTGCTCTCGCAGTGCCGCAGCATACTCTGCGCGCGCGCGCGCAAGGGGTGAACGCTTCGAGCTATAAAGCTCGAAGTGAGCGCAAGCGCGAGAGTTAAAATCCTCGAACGTGTATACTATATGCATATGGCAATTGCCCTATAGAACGTTTATGATTTCTTTCGGTGTATGTAGAGAAAGAGGAGGAGGAGGTTATATTGCTAATCGAAGAAGACAGTAGAATTGATCTGTGGATTTGTGTTGGAAATGTGCGGGTTTGGATGGGTTACAGTTGGTTTTTTATTTGTAAGGGGATGATTTGCTATGAAGCTGGCTTGATTTATTGGTTAGTTAAAAACAACTGCGATCGGTATATATGTAGGTTACGTATATGATTTAACAGTTTTACGTTACGAACACGTATCGAGGAATGGATAGTATAAGGTATTCGTATTATTCTGGGGGTTGTAAATAAAGCATTTGATTTGGATAGAGTAGTATGGAATTGATGTGTTAATTATTTAAGATAGATTTCAAGGAGACGAAGATTAAAAATACATAGAAATTCAATTTACGTTTTGAGAATAGTGAGTTTGACACGTTGGGTTAACGATTTATTCCAGTTCAAAATACACTGACCACTACGTAAGTCAGTGTCCATACATTTTACATGGCTTTCATTTGTTAAAATCTGCAAGTTAAATGGTTGACCTATTTTCAAGAATGGCATTCATATCGATAGACCAGCAGTCGATTAACTGCATTGTCGATGAAGAGAGAAAGTGGGAGAAGAAAACTGCTTAGCTTACAGAATTAAAAATCACGTATTCGTTTGAACACTGCTGCTGCTCAGTACTTCGTATTGATTTTTTTATTTTACCTTATGATGATAAAAGCATAAAGTGAGAAATTCACGAAAGGATGATCTAAAATAGGATAATTGAATTGAAAAGTTTTGGAATATGTATTTGTATAAAAAAAATTAGAGCTGTTTACTCTTAGGAAAAGTTATGCGGAGAACTCTTGTGAAGTTGCGGTCGTAGCTATATATTTATGTCCACGTCTGACCGGTTCCGTCTAGCACTACTTGCATAGGAATTACATACCCGATATCCAATACCATTCTGCTAACTTTGACAGTAACTTTTTCAAACTCTAGCGTGCTATTTGATTTGCTTCATTCATGCACCTTATATATCACTAGGGAAAATATTCTCACAATACCTCAATTTTCATAAAATTCAACTTGAGCACTACTTTTCATCAATATTTCTTCTATTTGGTTACTGTATATATGCGAGTGATGTGTACTCGAGCATTTATTTTCAAGAGACTATTTAACTACGACATTCCATTTTACTACGATAAAAGATTATTTCCTGGGGAAAAAACGTACTATTTCCCGAAAGATTGTTATGTTAATCTGGACGTAAACGGAAAGGTACAATGGTACGCGACCTAAAATCCACACTTGCCTAAATAAATATGTTAAATTGAAGGATCTCAGAGTAGTAAACCTCAGGCTTCCGCGTCAATAAATGAAAAATTTTACTGGCTATAAAAGTCGAATATCTGAAAAATGCCATAGTAAAATATATAATGACGGAAAAAGTTTAGGAACGCATATAATAGAAAGCCATATTATTTTTCTCGCTTTAATCTCAAACATTTACTTTTAATTAGCTTATACCATAGAATATAATCAGCACCGTAATCGTTGTACTTATCTTATCACGTATAACTTCAGCTTTCTACCTAAAACCCAACAACGGACTTTGACCTATTTACCTAAACCCGTCTGCTATTCCGGAGACCTACTCTTACAATAGACAAAAGCTAAGAAATAGGCGCTCTCGACACGTCGAACTAATGCACCGACAACATACACATACATACATACACAAAAAAAAAAAGATCGAGCGTGTATGATGATGGATGCGCAAACCCACGAGTACAGATAAAAAAGCTGCGCATCCTTGAGAAAGTAAGAGAGAGAAAGAGAGAACAAAAAAGGGGGCAGAGGCGAGAGAAATTTCGCTCTCTCTCTCTCTTTTTCTCTCGTACACTCGCGCGCGGTCGATGCGCCTCGCTGGCAACGGCTGTTAAATCGAGCAAACATCGCGCGGACAAACAGCCGCGTTAATCAGCCCTTGCCGACGCGCGCATGTGTAAAATCGTGCGCGCATGGCGTCGATCCTCACGTTGTATATGTGTGTGTATGTCACGTTGTGGTCTCGCGAGTGCGCGCATATATGAAAGTGCACTCCAACAGTGAACCTAAACATTACGATGATCGCGTAAAGCCTATAGTATACAGTACCGTACGCGTTGTTACTGGGAATTATGGGAAGGGGCGAGCTGATGGCTGGTGACGAGGCGTTATTTTCGAATTGCTCGGCTTTTATATCCGAGTACTCTGCGTTATAAACACGTGAATGTCGTAATATGTCTTCGCTAGCGGTATATAGCTGTATACTACTTTATATATACACCAATATTTTTGCTTTTTTGTAGCTTAATGGTATATAAATAATGCTTGTAAATTGTCAGAAAAGTTGGTTAAAGTTCACTGATTTGGTTAGTGGAATTAATCAAAGCTTATACTTGGAAATGTTATTTAGAGAATATTTCAAATTCAGAGCATTTTCTTGATAATGTTCTATTTCGTATGAAAAACGTTTCTGGGAAAATTCTGAATAATCTGTTTCTAAAATATTTGTAGTGCTCGCTATCGTCAAATAAACCTTCTGATCCATATGATATTAATTAAAATTGATTCGATTTGAACGTATTCCAACAACTACGCATGATATAAAATAATATTCTGGTACCATGTAGAATAAATATTAATGAACCATTTTTAGGTATCGTTATATGAATGAAAACTCGCAAATAATTAAATAAAGAAAAACTCGATAACAAAACAGTACGATTTGACCTAACGAGGAATCGAATCCGGAACCTTCTTTTTCGCGACGAATGTTTTTTCTCTGAGTTACCGAAGTCTATGTTCGTCTTTCTTTAAGTCCTCCTCATTATTGCTACACGTAAGCCGATCCGCCTTGTCATGTTTGGCGCACTATACTCTCATAACAGCATAAACTAGATCACTTTCAAGACTATTTTACCTATTACTATCATTTTAAAGAAAAGAATAAAATTTTTGTAAACGAAAAAGAAAAAACATTGTGAATACTCTTATTATTTTTGCATTTAATTAATGTTCCTTGGTATATTTTTAACAAAATTCGACATCACATAACGGGTAGCAATAAAAAATCGTGCAAAACTTATGGTATGCAAGTTTGATTGCAGGAGAGATAAATGCTAGTCGTACCAAATAAACAGCGCTAATATTTGCTTTTGGAAATGGCTGAAATGACATTTCTTGATGTATGAACATTTTGTGCTGAATATCAAAAATTAAACTCCGTTTAACGGTAAGGAAACCTTATATTCTACATTCCTGTTCATAAAATAGATAAAAAATATATTTTAGTGACAAAAAATGTTAAATTCAGAGTAAAGTAGTGCTTGGATAAGCATTTAAAAATTATTAAAATTTGATTTAAAAAAATAATATTTATTTCTAAAATACGGTAAAATTAATTTTCAGTAAACTTCATTCGTCTCCATTTTTTTAATCTTTTAACCAATAGTTAAATGTAGTACGGCTGATATTTGCACACAATTTACATAAAGGCTTTATTATGTAAAGTACTAACGTTATTACATTGTTGAAACGTAAAATTAACTTTATATATATACATATATATTATGTGAAATTGTACTTCAGAAATTTCAGAATAAGAATATTTTAAACATAAAATAATTTTATTTTATTTACATTAACAATTTTCATTGAAACAAAATAGAATTTTGTAATTTGTTATTAACTTGATTAATTATACAAAATAGTTGTCTTTTATTTATAGCATAGTACTCATACTAGTTGTATATGATTATCAAGAATATTTGTCAAATCATTAAATTTCAAGTACAATTTTCCAAATAGATCTCAATGAACATGGAAGCTTACAAAAGTGTCAAAGCAAGTTTTTAAATTTATTAAAGCTTTGCAAATATTCGACTAGACCTTCATCTGAAAGTTCACCTCGCACAGAATTAATTTCCATTTTTATCATCATCATCATAATCTTCGCTAAAATGGAAATGAAGATTTTCTCTGTCTCGTGAACGCGTGCACGCTAGTGCAGATGATATTTCGTCGCGAAGCAAAGGTCGTAGCTGCCGTATATATACTCTTTCCTTTCGTAAAATTAAGATCTAGAGCTCACTGCAGCCCGAGAGGGCGCAGGTATTTACTAATGCCAGAATTTATATTGCCAATTAAGCGTGAAAAGCTCGAGAGCTTCCTCAATTAATAATTCATATTAATTCTCGAGAGCTAATATTCTTTTTCATGAGGTTCGGCGCACGTTAAAAAGATTTTATCGAGAAGCTACTTTACGAAGGCCATCGTTTATTCTATAAGCTAGCGAACGAAAGATCATGATTGAGATGCGGAAATACTGCGGGAAGAAGCATTAAATTTCTATATATTGCAATTATTAAATTGAATGACAATTTAGGAATATAAGTCGGAAGATGTTTAACATCGGTAGAAAAATTGCAACAGCAATTATGGTGAATAGAGAAGAAACAATTTTATATTCATCAAAAGTAATAATAAATGACAAGTTATTAGCAGATGCTTACAGTTAATATATACGAACGTAATTCATCTGATTTCTATAAGTTGAAATATCGATCCTCCCGTATATCCAAAACGGAAATTACTCTCGCGCCGAACCGACGCAACTGCCTCTTATCTGTCGTTAGTTTAAAGCACTTCCGATGTATCGGGTAATTTGTAATAAATGTCACATTAAGTTTGAGCGCACAATGTTAAAGTATTGTAATTTCGCTAACGTTTCAAAATAATTAGGTCTCACTGTTGGGACGTTTTCGAAATTGACTCTAACAACATTGTCAAAACAAATTTTCCTTTATTACCGTAGAGTCTTGTCCTTTTACATTTGTTCGGTATTTACTCTGACAACATCGAGGATAACAGTAAACATTGCATTATTATTAAAACTTTCAATTTATGCCTGATGCAAACAATTATATTTAATAAATTGATTACCTATTTAAATTAATCATCAAAAACAATTAATAATAAGTATAAAATCAAAATTGTTTCCAAACATTGATTACATATGCTACCTATTTGACAACCGCATTTCTCTGTACGAAATGTATACACATGAAGTGTGACATAGTTTCCTCGGTCACGTATCAAAACAAAATAACCAAATATGACAGATAAATTTTCAGAATGATACTCTAAAGTGATTTATTACAAGTCTATGGCAATCGCCAAGTGCAGAGCACCAACGTTATATAATAGCGAATTTACATCAGTTACATGAATTTTCATTGAATTTTCAAACCACTACTTGAAACTTCCACTCCTCAAACGTTTTCATAATAGCCCCAACTACAAGCCAACAATTTACATGTATATTGACCATTCCAATTGAAATCCCATCCGTTCTCAATTTCCAGTGAATTCTCGTCAAACCGATCAGTGGTACACTTTTTTTTACGTCACGGATGTACTTCAACGTGCCGCACGTATACTCCATGAACCGCGCACGTAGTTTTAACAAACTGTTCAAATATTGTCCTCACGCGTTAACAGCCGGCGTATTGCCGTCCGAATTCCCATCCCTACGACTATTCTTCTCGTCCAAGAAGCGGTGTAAATATTGTTTTAAAAACGTTGAGCAACGGAAAAGCCCCTCTCTCTCTCTCTTTCTGTTAAGAAAGAAAGAGGAAGTTCCCTCCACCTTATTCATCTTTCCACCCTTTACGAGGGGAGATAGAAAGGGAGGAGAATTATCGTTACAGTGTATACGTGATGCGTAATCCTCTCATTTGTCTTTCGCCGCATGCTTTTGCCGGAGGCAGGGAAAAACCGTGTGTGTGCGTGAGCTATGATACAGCGGTCTATAGTAGCGTGGATTATTTGTTTCGTCGAGGCTCGTGCATACATGCGTGCGGTGCTGTTTTGTGTACGTTTGCGGGGTTCTAAATGGACTGTATGTTGGACCTTAAGATTAACATACTTATATAGTTGAAGATTTTGCCTCAAAAGTCAAGGTCTTTTTTTGTTTTGAAGGTAATTGTATATTGCTGAGTTTATTGTCATAGAAAGAAGTTGTTATAGTCTACCTAATGAATTACAGTGTACAAACTGATGCTATATAAGAAGGTATAAGTAGTAGCCGTCTCTGTCTAAACAGCAGTCGATGAGGATAGTATAGTAAATATATAACAATTACCAATACATACAATTCTAATTGTATATACACGTTGGTAATATTTCAAAACAATTGATACGATTTTTCAAACATATATGGAAGTATAAAATAATGCTATGTTTTAAATATTTTTACGGTTATTTTTTATGAGAAATAAATGTAAAAGTTAAATAAAGTTACGTTATTATTACAGGGGTTAAATTTTTTTATACTTTTGGCTACTAAAAGAATATAATTGTTGAATGTAGCAAGCATTTTGTTTCAAGAGATTTAGCTAATTACTGATGATGACATTTACATACCTAGTTACATAACTTTCACTATTCTTATCTTCGCTGAAATTGCGACACTGAGTACGCCTGTGTATTAGAAGTTCTAATTTTATAAAAAAAAATCAATACAGTGTAAACGAATCTTTCATCGTTGTAAATAGAAAAACAATGAAATGGTACGCATGAGCATCGCACAGAATCTATATATATGTTACTTATAACTTTATTATTTGTTGTAATTTTCTTTTTCATTGGGAGTAAAAACGGATTTTATAATTTTACTATAAATAAAACACTGACATTACTCTATGAAAATTCGAAACTTGAAGAGTGAAAATGAGGGAATGTTTGTAAATAATGAAACGTGACCCTACGCGAAACACTGCATTGGCGCGCAAGATGACGAGATACTCGAACTATCTAAACAAGATAAGTAATTCAATTACGGAACCAAGTGGAACACAATAACAAAAATAGAAATGAAGAAAATGACAATGTTATATTGATTTCGGGCTTGTTAAATATTCACGCACTTTATTTTTCGTAGTCGAACACGATTATCACTTCACTGCGGTTTGAGTTTCTCCTCACGTTATCCAAAAATATTTATATTCCATTCACTGGAGGAAAGGACACAGAATGACCAACGTCACTTGACAAAAAAAAAAAAGAAAAGAAAAATACTCAACTAAACACATAAAAACATCTTAAAAATACAGTAATTTTTGTGCAGTAATAAATACATTACGTGAACAAAAAATACAGACAAAAATAGCAGTGCGAAATAACAGTAATAAAACAGTGCTTCAAAGAATTTACGATCTGCGAAATTACTTTCGACCGTACAAAATTTAAGGTCACACTTTCCGTGCGAAGCTAAACTTCGTCGTAAAAATTTTTTTTAACTGAAGAAAAAAAAAATCACTGCTCCAAATTTAAGAGACAAAACGAAATAGAAAACGTATATATGAAAAAAAATCGAAAAACGTGAAAAATGTTAATGACAATAAAAATAAAAAAAAAAGAACAACAACGATCGTGTACGTGCATGTGTGCTCGAGCGCGTGTCATAATACTCGTGTACATCTTCTTCTACATGTGTAGTACAGCATGCGAGAGCTTGGCGCGCTATATATACACCTCGCCGTGTGTCAATGTATGTAATGCAGCTTGGAGCGAAGAGAGGTTATGTGTACCTTCATGGCGAGAGTATGAGGTGGACAACAACACCGTGACTGACTGACTGACTCTCTTTCTCTCTCTATCTCTCTTTCACTCTCTCGCTCGCTTGCTTGCTTGCTTGCTTGCTCGCTCTCTGATATGTGCGGGACGCAACGTTGCCGACTACGAACTGAGAGGGTGAGAGGCTGCACCCCGCGCGCGTACATCGCCACTACGGATGGACGCTAGCGCATGCGCATACGTATACTCCACGAGAACGAGGAAAACGAAGAAGGGGGGGAGAGGTAAGAGGGGGTGGCTCAAACGGGTTAAGGTGGAGAGGGGAGAAGAGAGAGAGGAGAGGGCATGCAAGTTCGAGGGGTGCACGAGTGGGGCAAAGACAGTAGTGAGAAAGAGAGAAAAATGAAGAGAGAGAGAGAGAGAGAGCAAGGGAGATGGACAAGGTTCGAAATAAAGTAGTATATTTTAACAGCGACGCGCGCGCCGAGAGAGAGAGAGAGTGAATGTAATGATGGAAGTGCGCATTGTCGCAATTAGCGTATTGACTTTGTCAGCGACAAGCGCGGAGGGTGTATTATCGAGCGCGTCTTTAGCGCGCGATACGTGTCATTAGTATACGAAACGGTCGCGCGAGCAGCTCGCTATAATGTGCGACTGTTTCAAGCGATTATATAAGAATTAATGGCGTATTTATGATGTAATCGTAGAGAGAATGGTGGCATTGTCTAGGCGGGAGAATTATATATATGTTACGCGTTGATATGCCTTCTGCTGTAAAAATGTATGTATACGTTGAGCTTAATGAGTATGCGTTAGCGCGCGCGTTAAATTTTCAGAACTGGCGTACTTTGTGATATGTGAAATTAATGGTTTTTGAAATTCATATATAGACAGAAAATTTTCTAGAAATCATTTTGAGAAGAGAAACTTGAATGAATATAAGTTTAGAATCAGTTATATGTAGGCGGAAGTAGATACAAGTTGACAATAGACAGACAGTGTGTCTAAAAAGGGTAAATAATTGAATCTTTATGTTTTGCATATAACTGAGTAGGGAATTTTAAATGGATTGTTATATTTTATAATTTTTATTTTTAGTTTTAACTCTGTGAAGTCACAGAGCCGATGAGTAAAGTATAAAAATTTTATTTAAAAATAAAATTGTGCTTATTGATTCACTGTCAGCAGTGCAGGATATTCAGTGTTCTCTTGTGTAATTTATGAAAAATAAGAGAAAATTTGTATGCGCAGTAAAACTGATTGAGTTACCGTTGAACCTCTCGTTTTTTCCTTTCTATCAGTAACATCCATAACTTCGTAGCATGTAGAGCATAATTCAATGTTTTACATAGAATATTTCAAGCTGGAAATCCTACTACGTTTCATTTATAAACTGTTTGTCAGTAAGTATCGCGGTCATTTATGTTAATACTTTTTTATTTCTAGACAGTTTTAATAAAAAAACTTCTTGTTAATGTTGAAATTCGCAGTTTACGTAATATTTAGTCAATTACTTGCCTGATAATGGCAGACTTTCATGTTTGAGGGATGCGAGTTTACGAACTGTTTGACGCGTTACAAGTTCGGATAAATGAAGCAATTTCAGTTTTTACGTTGGTTAAACCGTAACATAATTGAGGAGGGCTATAAAGTTTCAAGAACATATGTTTAGGAATTGTTGGACACATGATGCATAATTCAGCAAACAAAGACTGATAAATTTCTGAAACTAGTTGCCGAGTGCAAACTGTAAACTTTGATCTTTCCATCGGCACTTTAATATAAATGCACATCATACAGAGGCTTATCGAAACCGACAAATAAATGATGAAGAGCAACAAAGATACTTCGCAAATCTATTATTAAGTTTTATAATTACTTTTTTATATTAGCAAAATTTCAAAATGATTGAATTGTTTTAATGCTAGAATACACACATTAATAATGGTTCGTTGTTATTGCGTTGCCGACTACCCGAAACAAAGTCTGACAAATTTCTGAAACTAGTTGCAGCTTCAACTGTGAAGTTTGACCTTACCATTAGTTTCTTGATGTACCTACATGTACTAATAAAGTAAATGTATTAGAATTGCAGAATGCATGATAAATCAAAAAGTTTCTATTAAAATACCGCGTAAACAAAAGTACTGTGAAAAATAGAGCTATTTTATTTGGAAAATTTATTGTTCTGTTGAATATTTTTGCCTTTGGATTGATAATAAAAAGGAATATACCTAAGAATAGAAACATTGATTTCTGTTATTTTTGTGAAGTATCATGTAGACAGAATCGTGTTTCGATTGAACAAAGTTATCATAATACTAGTTTTTCTGTAAATAGTATCGCTGTCACATAAGATTAACTCTGTTGTACCACTTTCGCTCCCAATTAAAAAACGCGAATATGTTATTTTCGAACCGGAAATGGTAAAAGATAGGCACCACGGGAGGAAGATTGGTCAGCCTACATCTCGTGTTTACCATCCGAGAAGAATTTACACAAACTGTGGACTGTCCAAGTTTTTTCTCCCTAGATGCTTATATACTATTTCTACATTACTTTTGAGAAGTCTAGAAATATGCAACGTACAATCAGATAGACAGGAATACTCTAAGGAAAGAAGAATTTAAACAAAATTATCAGAAAACTATATGCAATACAATTTGTACGTAAATCAAATTATATTTTAAAAGAATATTCCTTTTCATTATGACGACTTTCAATTAAATTTATAATGAAAAAAATAAAAGACTAGAGACCTAAATAGGAAATAGATACAAAATATTCAATATAATAAATACAAATTTTAAGGTTATAAATTGAAAGGGAAATGTTTGACAGTTCTGTTTATATAACAAACGTTCAATCAACTAAAAGTGGATTACAAAAAATGTTTGGAAAGGAATTAATAAATGATAGTTAAATAATAAATTTATTAAAAATATATCAAATAATATCAGAATTCAAATTGTGATCGATTCATTTCAAAAGGGACAAATATTTACAAACGTAATAATATTAAATTAAGTCATCCAAAAATCGTTAAAAATAAACAAACTAAAAAAAATGCATTGGCTACAAATACATAATAAAACAAAAGAATCAAAACCCAATAAATTAGCTAAAATAATCCTGAGAGAGAGAGAAAGCAATAAATAGAGAGGGGGCAAGAGAAAGAGAGAAAGGGAGAGAGAGTAAGAGAGAACAGGAGTGAAAGAAAGAGAGAGGAAGAAAGAAAAAAGAGATAAAAAGAGAGAGGAAGAAAGAGAAAAAGATACACAAAATTGCGGTAAAGCAGGAAGACCGAGCAAACGGGTAGAAACTTTTTTAAGCAAGCCGCACTACATCGACGCGGCCTGCCGCGTCGGTGCCTGGCCGATCGACCCCTGGCTGCACAAAAATAGCAATATCCCTTTGTCGCTTTTCCCTTGTAATTCGAACGATCAAAACGCCGGCTGCACCTGGCGACTGCTCTTCGCGTTTGCTCGTCCCGAGAAGAGGTCGACATTCTCTTTTCTCTCTTTTTTCTCCCCCTTCCTCCCTCTACTTCACTACAGTCTATTTGACTAGGTGGCGTTTTTCGGTTTTATTTGTACGGAGAATTTTTATTGACAGTTTCTTCTACGAGGGGGTTGGCAATTGAATTTTGAAAGAAATAACATTCTTTCGTACTTTGCGAAAGCACTGTTTTTCTGTAGCTTATGCAAATATAGCATTCTGCTTTGTTAGCAGTTTTTTTTATTTTAAAGAAAAAGATTTTTTTTTTTAATTCTCATTTTTCCTTGTTTCTGCCAAAAGTATTCTGCCCGAAGAAGCTGATTATTTGATGGAAATGTTTAACTTTATATCTAGATTTTTTGTAAAATATTTTTCAGATTATTCCATATACATACAATATTCTTACAGGACATATCTAACACATTACTTTGACAGGCTGCATTACCTGCGACCTTATATCTGTTTTATTTTTATTTCTGCAAAATATGCCAATTCCTTTTTTTAATTTTGAAATGCTATTTTTTTGTGAATATATACGCATCAAAATACCCATCATATCATATACTTTCGATATATGTTACTCCAATATTAATAAAACTTATTTTTCTGCGAAATTTTGTTATATAACTTTATACTAAAAAAATTTAAACTGACGTATAAATTAATGAATGCAGGTGAAAATGTGTCAAATAAAGATGTCAGCATAATTGTTAATAAATGTGAAATTTAATCAATGTTTATTAAACACAGGTCAATATTTTTGTAATTCTTGGTTTAACATTAATTTATTTATCAATGTGTAAAATAATTATTTAAAAATTTATTTTTATTATAAAAATAATATAAATCCACTTCGTTGGATAAATGAAATATTTTACGAAGAATAATAGTAATATTGAGTCAATTAAAATTAAGATAAATCAATTGATAAAAAGAGACCACTTGAAAAAGCAGCTTTGAAATCACTGCACCAGATTCACCACGACCACTTTTTCGAAGCGCCGTCCAAACAGTAAAATGTCTCACCAGCTCGGAGAGCGCTGACAACATGAGAAAAAACACTGGTCGTGACCGAAACAACGAAAAATGCTGCCTTTTTTCCTCTCTCTCCCTCTCTCTTTTACCCCTACTGGCACGAAAGTGCAGGCAGAGAGAAAAACGTTAAAGTCGAAGCATTAACGTTGCGCTCGCCACGGCGAGCATTAGTTCCCCGCGGGCCGTTCCACGCGAATACGTGACACGCGAGCGTTTAGGGAAGACCCGACGCCGGCGCAATGGAGAGCGAGAGGGTAAACGAAAGAGAGAGAGAGAGGGAGAGGGAGAAAGACAGTTTGAAAAAGAGAGATAGAGATAGAGAGAGAGAGTACAAGAGAGGGAAAAAAGGTAAAAATAACAGAAGCTCGGCATAAATTAAAGTGAAGGACCGCGCACCGCCGAGGTAAGACTTGCCCTGCACTAGCAATGATGAGCATTTCAGCAACGTGTTCTGTCTTGCTTTTTTCCCTTCCCTCTTATTCGTGTTTTTACTTTTTTTTTTCTTTCTCTCTCTCTCTTTCTCTTTCCCCCCTTGCGTAATTCAGCCATCCATTTTTGCGCACTGCATTCTTTCTCTCCCTCTGGCGGGCGCTTTTTAGCTCCACGACGTCTCGCCCGCGCGTGAGGTGGATATTACGCTTACGTGCACACGCGCAAACTTTTCCATCTTACTTTGTCGGATCCATAATGGAATACATTAACGTAGACGTGCACACGTATACGCATATACCTATATATGTATATATTTGTATATAAATATATGTATATATATATACATATATATACTTGCACACATACCTCTGGCAGTGTTTATTAGTGTTGAGGGAAGCTAGCTTTAGCGTGAGAGGAATACGTATACCAGTGGCGAAATAAGAGAGGTGGGCGTGGGGAGAAAATATTAGATGAATAATTGATCGATTGACGTTGTTTGTTGTGCTGCGGACGTATATACAGATAATTCTAATCATTAGAATAAATGCGTATTTTTTAGATTATTCGCAAAAGATTATTATATATTATTACGACTCATAGTAAAAATCGCTATTTATGCTATAAATATGACAAAATAATAGTAATTTTTACAAATAAGAAAATAGCAATCTGTCCCACATTTACTATAAAAAATAGTAATTTTTACTGCAATTTTTTTCGTATATGCAAGAAATATATGGACATCAACGAATTATTGTGGCCAATTAACATTGCTGTTCACGAAAAAATATGTTTAAAAATTTCACTAGAAGATATTATTGGTTTTTGAATTGCATCGTCATTATTTTTTTATTTATTGTAAACTATGCAAAGTATAAGTTACTTAATTTAGAGAAATAATAAAAGTACAGATATACTTTTCATGCGTATGAATAAAACTTTCGAAAGCTTGTTTACTTACTTTAAAACTTTTTACAGTCAATTTTTTCGTAGTCTGTTTTTTCAAACTTAAAACCGCAAGCCAAGTTTTGTATGTTCCGAGAGTACCATGAAATCGGCAATTCTCTAGAAACATTCTCTCCTTATAATGAAAATTAGAGTTTCTTCGAACGCAACAGTAGTTGCAAAGTTTTGTGTATCTTTTTGAACCTGTTATTAAACAGAATAAATAAAATGAAAGGTACGTTAATAGAGAAGCGAAATCCTCTGTTTAGTTCTCTAAAGTCAGTAAATTAAATTCTTTATGTTGAGTAGTACTTCAGGCAAATTCTAATTAGTTTCCACTATTAGTTTATTAAAGAAGAGACAAAATAAAAGAAAAGGAACACTTACCAGTCTAAATCAGACTAGACAAACGCTCTAAATTAGGTCCTGACTAGGCTATAAGGTTCTTCGGATTCAGTTTTACGAAGAAAGTAATAAAATCATGAAATATAACAATGTCGAGAAAAAGAAACTTTACGTTAAACTTGAAAAATGTACAAATATAATCTATTCCTACTTACACCTTTTTCGTAATCAGTCTGCTTAATACTCGATAATCTACACTTTACATGCGTAAATCCAGGTATTTATATACGATGTCTTCTCCCGATCCTTCGTTAATTTTGCCGCGTGCCAAGAAGTCTCACTTTGAGTGACTCCTCTTTCACCCTCGAGCTGTTTACGCACGTGGATCGAGTTTTCCCCTCGGATTTTACACAGGGAGCCACGCGCAAGTGGCGTTTATTTAATCACTGCTGTAGGGTAAACGTTAGACGGACCGAATCGAATGTATTGAGAGTCATGTGTATCCGAGCTTTTTCTCCATGTACCACGCGCCCGTCTGCGATTGAATTTTATGAGTTTGTTTTAATAATACGAGTTTTTAGAGGTTTATATCATCGATAGAGGACAGTTTTTCAGATCAGAGTGTATTTGTACTTGTTATTGCTCTGAAAACATCTTTATTTAGATCCAGTTTTTGTGTGCTCACGTTATGAAATATTTACATACTTTTAATAGAGATTGATTTCAATTTTATATCACTGATTAATACAAGGTATCGATGTTTAAAAACATATGATCCTTTGTAATGAAAGTAATTTGAGCAAGGGAATTTTCAGAATTAATAGTATACACGCTAGGATTGACCGGCTGCTGCAGTAATGGCATGATACAATATGCTGCAACTTATGGGTAAACAAGAGCCTGCTCAAAGATTAATGCATTTCCAGCAATACTGGTAACGGCTAACTTACTTTGTTTACTCTTCCTATGGTTTACCTTGCAAAAGGGTAATAACATTTTATTTATCGAACTAACTGCTCCATATAAAACTTCAAACATAGTACTATGAAAAAAGTTGTTGAAAATAATGTTAATTAACTTTCAGTTTTTTTTTAATAATACCGATATTCTACAATAGGAAATATTCCTCATTATATAAAGGTGCTATTCAGAAGAATACATTATCGTTGTTGAACAAAAAAAGAAAAACGACAGAATTAAGGTGTCCTAACATAAGATTTAGAATTTAAGCAATAATTAATTTCATTTGATAAGAATAAATTCGTTCCAGACAGTGACTATAAATTAAACCATTTGATTGTCCTTGATCTAATTCTATTATGAGTTCTATTACAAAATAGTTTTCAAATCTTCCTCGTGTAATTGATCCAAATTTTCGGCATTGTTCGCTGGCCTACAAATTTGAACACTTGACCTGTAAAGCCCTTATTCAACGCAACGGGGGGAATAAATCGATACCCTTTTTAAAAGTTTAAATTTGACTATGTAAAATGAAAGGATTAGAGTTTATAAAGTACCGTTCGAATTAATAAAAAAAAAAATGTGTTTGAAAATACAAATTTTTCCAATTTTGAAATATTTATTAATCGACAAGAAAGTCGTTTCGAAAATCTTTTTGAAAAGTCCCTTCTTTAATGGAACGAAACTCTACAACTCATTTCAACTTTTGGAGATCAAAAAGAATAACGTACAATCCAACAGCCATGGACATAACCCTCCCTTAAAATAAGCTCTTCGGGCAACGAAAAAAACCTACCTTCTGCGTAGCAAAAAAGTCGCGAAAAGCAGACACTAAATTAGAGGACCAGCCGAAAAATATCGTGACGCGTCTCTGTCAATTAGAGAGACGTAAAACAGCCCTTCGTATTTCGTTTCCCAGCCCGTTTTTTATCTTTTCCCCCTTGGAAGTAGTACAGGCAGCACGAGAAAGTCAACGGGGCGAGTGGGAAGAGGTCAGAGGCTTTCCGAACGGGGGATAGAGAGAGAGAGAGAGAGAGAGAGAGAGAGAGAGAGAGAGAGAGAGAGAGAGAGAGAGAGAGAGAGAGAG
>JAYJLV010046285.1:0-21348 GCA_036873485.1 Torymus texanus
TGCACTGTAGTGTATTTCTGGTACGATAGTGGCACCATCTGGCGGTGAGGCTAGGTACTTGTCAAATGACCCTCGTATGTTAAACAAAGTGACGCGGGAAATGAAACAAGGCGATTCTCGATCTCCAGTAATATTCGATCATAGACCATCTTTTCCGTTCAATTTCATAAGGATGTAACGTTATCTACAACTATAGAACTATCCATGCTATAGGTTTTATTGATGACCTAATGCTGCAAGCGAACTCACCGGTTGGGCTCTATACAGTGTTGATCATTGTAGGCCAGTCAACGAAGATCTCAAATCGACTTTCTCAAGGGACTGACTGCATTTTTAATATTTGGTGAAGCACACGGTCTAAAAACGATGATCAAAAATGCAACTTCGAAAAACACCGGGTTCACCCCTAATTGTGCAAAAAAAATACATCTGAAAAGCGTTTTTCGCTTATAACTCGCAAACGCTAAGAGATGTCGAGGAAAGTTCCAAACAAAAGTCGTAGAGTATAAAATTTTACATTAGAATCACCTATTAATTTTTCCATTTGATGGAGTTTAGCTCGTAAAAAGTCCGCGAAAGTGTAAAATGGAAAGCAGCAGAAGGGGAAGGGAGGCGTGACCTAAGACTGCGCAGCTGTGTACTTTATATAGATATAGCAGTAGCAGCACCCTTTAGTTGAACTCGAAGGTGCTTGAAGGGACTCACAAATGTGGTCTGAGTAGCACGCGAGAATAAGTTTCTTCGTCTTTCGTAAACCGGTTTCAGATTCTAGCGATTTTGTCTGGCGCGAGCGTCGGAAAATTTTTTACTTATGTTTCCCTGTGTATCCTTGCATACAATTTCACAAAATCACGAATACTTAAAAGACATTATTTAAAGAAAAACGCAATTTGAACTGATAGAAAAAGTATTTTGGTACCAGAATAATTTTTTTTTTAAATTTAGGTGCAGCGGCCTATAGAGTCAAGCATTTATAAAATAAATTTAAGAATATGATAAAAGTTTATTATTCCACTATTGAAAGACTATTTTCTCTTCTCACCTAAATTGTTTTTCTCTCATTCGTTTTATTTGTTTCCTTTCCTTAAATAAAAATTCCGAAGCAACAAGAATTTGTCTTAAATAAAATTTTCTTGTAACAAATAAATAACTATTTGATTTTAATACTCTTTCAATGTGCGGAATTAGTCGTAAGGAATGCTTGGCCCGAGTAAATGCATCATCTTAACGATACAGAGCACATGGCCCAAACGAAACATAAATATCGTCACCTACCACGAACAATGACGCTTTTTTTCTAAGAGGTTAAGATAATAATTAAAATTTGTTCAATATAGAAATACTAAAATAGTAAGAATAAGGTTCATATCAGAAAATAATATAGGCCTATATGCTATTTCATGCGTTTTTATATACGATTTATTTTATCATGCGAACATTTCTTTCTTTTTCACTCCTTTGTTGATAAACGTTAATAATAAATTCATTAATTAACTTTAGTAATAAATTTTATTAACCTTTGTAAAAATATAATTAATATTCTTCTGTAAAAATACTTATTATATTTAACTATTTTTTGTATTAGTTATAACTCCTTTTATCTATAAACTAGCATGAAACACTATAGAAAAACATTCTCATGGAACAATACCAGATATTCTAATGTAGTATTAACTATAAATAATTAGTTAAACATCGAATAATTTAAATAAACAATGCAAAATACTATTGTTCGTTAAAACTCCGCAATGTAAGTGAATGGAATAATTAAAGTATTAGAATGAATAATGTAAAATTTTATAAAGTTTCCATAAGATTTGCATTAAATAACATATAATTACATTAATAAAATTTGTAGTGTTTTTAACTCTCGATTTAATAGTGCAATAATTGTCATTAAAATTTTCAATGTCTTGCTAAATAATTATTTAGCAAGATAAATAAATCAAACTTTTGTAAACTATTCATAGCTGTTAGTTATTAATCAATAGCAAAAAAAAGTACAGTTCTATGACTGAGTGAGAGAGAAGGACATATCTTCTGTATCTCTCTTCTCTCTATCTTTGTCGTACATATAGTCTTCTCTCTCGCTCTTTAAGATACGAGCCGCCTAAAAGGAACCATGAGTAGGAATAAGCCACCCACGCGTATGCTAATACCTGCATTATCCCCCGGAAGAATTATATCAGGGTCTAGAGAGCGAGAAGGAGATCAATATCATTGGACCAAATTAAAACACAGGAGACATAGGAACAAGAAAACTATTTGTCCAGCAACATGAAGAAAACCACATAATTCGACACTGCAGTTGCGCCAGCTCGAAAAGTACAATAGCAGCAGGTATAAAAAGCTCGGCGCGCCGATGCTCTCCCTACAGACTGATATAAGCCTCACAAGCTTTTTAGATCTGTAGGCAGACTGACACAAGCTTCACGAGTTTTTCCACTTCTGTACTTAATCCAAAATATAAAAATAAAAACATAATATTCAGAATAAAAAAATTGTCTTTGAAAAATTTATTTTAAAGTAAATAAAAATCTTCAATAAAATATATTTCTTTTAACTTAAATGAAAAAAAGCTAACCCACAATAATTATACACTTCTAAAACCAATTATTTTATAACATAGCTACGGTCTGAAAGAGCATTAACTCAACAAGATAAAAACCGTTTATGTGTTGTCGTGTTCTGGACGCGGCATAGGCAGCTTTCAGATGAAAATGTTCCATAGAACATCTACAAAAAATCAATGTTTTAAACGTCACAAATCTTTAAACTATTACTTCTCCTTTAATTACCATCAAACAACAGATGTACTTAGTTAACACAAATAATTTATTAATATACAAAAGAAATTTCAGGTACTCTTAACTTTTTAGAAACTTCAAAGATTAAGATATAAAAGGTTGTTTCTCAAGTTCTTTACCAAACACACATTTAGTGTGTTTATCAATATATGTATTTAATCATTAATAAAGGATCTCGCTTACTTTCCATAATCATTTTGTTTAGCTCGTTTGTGCGACAAAAGCTCTAATTTGAGCTTATGTAGATCAATGTCTTATAACAATCACCTCAAATCTAAGATTTACCTCAAACTCATCGGAATTTCTTAAGGAATTTCTCACAGAAAAAGCACCGCTGAAAAAGCTGTACCTCTGGATGATTGCGCTACAAATATACTCGGATTAAAATGGCTCCCATATTCGGATAAATTCACCGTTAGATTCACGCTGTCGCCCAACAGGAGATGATCACTAAACGGATTATATTGTCTGAAGTATCACAACTCTACGATCCCATCGGAATAATCTCACCGGTCATAATCACTTCAAAAATTCTCCTACAAGAACTGTGGCTTCACAAGCTTTCTTGGGACGAATCACTGTCAGACTCAACTGAGAAGAAATATCTGCACATTCGAGAAGATCTCACTCGACTGGATACAATTTCTACCACAGTGGTTAGGAATCTAGGAGAAATCGGTTGTGCAACTTCATGGCTTCTCAGATGCTTCACAACAGGCGATGGCCGCAGTTCTATACATCAAAACCACAACATTCATCTTTCACTCAACTTCAGCATTTTTCATCTCCAAAACAAAGGTAGAAGTACTCAAATGGCTTTCAACCCCACGATTGGAACTAGGAGTGGCAGTGTTACTCACGAAATTGGCTAAACACGTATTGGAGAACTCAAGATTGCCAATTACAAAGTGCATCTCTGGACAGATGCGAAGGTTGCATTCATATGGATACGCTCGCACCCCTCACGATGGAAGGATTTTGTTGGAAACAGCGTTGCACTTGTTCAAGAACTCATTCCAGCTGCCCAGGGGAGACATGTTCCTGGTATAGAAATTCCAGCAGATTGTGCTTCTCGGGGTTTACTCAAATCTGAACTCAAAGAGCACCAGTTATGGTGGCATGGACCAAGTTGGCTTTACAAAGATGAGTCAGCTCGGCCATCTCATGTCAACTCAATTGAAGTAAACAACCTTCGAGAAGCGAGGGCTCAGGTAATACTCATCGCAACCAAGCCAAACTTAACCACCACCTGGAATCTCATCGATCATTACTCGTCACTCACTTAACTTGTAAAAATCACTCGATTGATAAAGCTCGCATGTGATCGATTCGAGAGTTGAGGCAAAACTCACCATGAATCGAAACTCACTGCTGATGTAATCAGCTAGGCCAAACTCTTCTGAATCAAGGAAATTCAGAAATTCTCAAGTACCAAAAACTCATGTTCATAACAGATTGAATGCAAACATAGACTCATCAAGAATTACTAGGGTAGGAGGCTTCATAAAATTCAACTAAATCATCACTCAAAACATCCAGCAATACTACCATGGATCAGCCAATCACATCACTGATCATTCGGAATGCTCATCTCTCAACATTTCACGGTGACACTCAATTCACGATGGCATACACTCGGCAGGAATTTTGGATGATCGTATGCAGAGGAAGTGTGTCACTTATGCAAGGTATCGGGCTCAACAACTCATAGGGCAATTATCCATGGCCAGGGTTACCCCATCATTACGTTTCACTCATACTGGGATCGATTACGCCGGGGCAATCACCATTAACTCATGGAAACGACGTGGATCCAAAAATAAAAATGCTGGATTTGTATGCTTGAATTGGTCAGTGACTACTCGACAGATGGGTTCTTAGCGGCATATAAACGATTCACCTCAAGGAGAGAAAGACCTTCTTATCTCTACTCAGACTGTGTAACTAATTTCATTGGTGCAGATAAGGAGCTGAAGATTCTCTTCAGACAAGTTCATCAGGAAAACTTAATTATGTACAACTCAATTGTGAATGATGGCACTCAATGGATATGCTCAATTTAAAGATGGAATTCATCCTAAATTTGTTCAATATTAACGGATTTTTTGGCTCATAAGCGGAACCAAATTTTGTAATATTTTACATAAATTTTTTACTTGTAATTTACAAAAAAACTATTTTTATGTCTATTGTGAAAAAGGCTTCCCTGAGGAGTTATAAATTAATCAATATCGCAAACAATGCAAAAATCATTATGATATATACAAAAGTATGCATCAGAAAATTTTTTAAAAAATTCACGGATATCCGGAATAAGTAGCAGAACATTTTCTGAGAGTTTAACAAAATCTATTTTTTGACCTGTCGATTTGACAAAGAATCGGCTATAAAATATCTTCCTATATTATATAGATGAATGTTACGACTTAGCCCCCTCCCCCCTCCAGCCCGCCTTCAAAATAACGTGAAATCTCCGTTGTTACGTGATTTTGGTAGCCCCTCTCCTCTCAGCCCTTTCTCCGCAACTCCCCTCTCAGCCCCATTCGGCTATAAAACCACAAATTTTTATCAACATTATTGTATTGAATTTTTTACTAGATAATTTATAGATTATGTGACGGGGTGAAATCTGACGGAGCGTCCGATGCCCGCGCGTGTTTAGGGCTAGTTTTCTCTCGTCTTCTCCATGCTACCTTTAGACTAAGTATGTTCTTGTCATAGCCCCTACCCAAATTTCGCACACCGGTTTATGATATCTGTCAATCCGCATCGGGGGATGAAGTCAGGTAACGCTGAGTCGGCAGGTATATATTTTTTCTTTTTATTTTCCCTAGATAAAAAATAACAAAAAAAAATAAGAAAAATAAAAACAAAAAACTTTTGCTGGCTGCATGATATGGTCTATCAGTTGCCGTATCGATCTCTCATGGGCTCCAGAAGGGCGTAGCGACGAAACGAGCGGCGGGTTTCCTTTACCCGTCGTTGGCCGCAGACCCAGTATCGTATGCGCCCTGTCTCCGCTCTCTTCTGGGCGGTGGAGGCCTCGGGAGCGTCCTCTTCGGACTCAGCCTGCGTCATTCCGTGGCTGTGGCGCCGGTGGCAGTACTGGCAGCCTGCTTCTGCGCCGCTTCCTAGCGCCCTTGCGCTACGTCACGTGCCCCACTAGCGCACTTTACCGGCGATCCGCCAGTCGTACTTGGCCAGATTTGGCCGCCTCGAACTTGCCATAACCATACCCATCACCGTTGTGGAGGCTCTCGAGTCATAAAGGGCCCGAAACGTGAATTCTCCCACTGCCATCTACAGCCACCACCTCGTTTCTCGCTCTGGAGGAGATGGAGGGTCACGCTTGCGGTCTGTCTGGACGACTGCCGGGAGGAACCGATCAAGCTCAGTCTCGACTTCCTGCACTGCTCTTCTCCCGTCGATAGGGACCGGGGGTAGTGTAGGGGAATGGGCCGTGTCGATAGCGGGAGCGAGGACAACCGCGTCCCATTTGTCGAATAATTAGGACAACACTTGTACAGGTAGCCGAGTAGTCCGCATTTACTATATTTCAACGCCTTTCTCGAGTCAAAGGGCGGCCCCTTCGGACTGTTATGCCGAGGAGAGATTTTCGCGTCCCTCTTCTCATCGCCATCGTCCTTGGGTTTCGGCGATCCTTTCGGATCTTCGCTCGTTACGCCTCCCAGATTGGTTTTGGGTGTCCTTACCTTTGCCGGTGATTTTGAAGCCATTTCGGGCAGTAGCGTGGACTAGGGTAATAGTTAACGCCGATAAGTCTTGGTTTATTCCACCGTTTAATCGCCCTCTACTGCAAGATCGAGCAGGTCCTCGGTTGAGTGCTCAGCTCGCCATACCATCGCTTGGATTTGAGGCATCAGGTTTCGATGCAACAAATCTAGTTGCTGTTCGGCGCCCGAAGGGGACGATAATTTCCTCATTATCGCCACGGGGCACGTGATGTTGTCCCTCACGAGCTCAGCCGTACCTTTTTTTTGATTATTAGCCTCGGAAATCAGCCTCTTTGGTTCCGGCGGCTCGTTTCGTACCAGAGTCTGGAGGCGAATAAAAAGACTGCTCAACATTTCCACTTGTGTTTCTCGTTCGTGTACCAGGTCGCGGTAGTATCCAGGAATAATTTGGACAACGAGGTCAGAACTTCTTCTTTTGCGAGGTTCACCAAGATTCGACAGTCTTGCTTTGCTCTAACTTTTGACTCCCGAGAATCGCAAGCGGAAGACCCTCTTACCTTTACTCAGACTGCGTAACTAATTTCATTGGAGCAGATAAGGAGCTGAAGATTCTCTTCAGACAAGTTCATCAGGAAAACTTAATTATGTACAACTCAATTGTGAATGATGGCACTCAATGGATATGCTCAATTTAAAGATGGAATTCATCCTAAATTTGTTCAATATTAACGGATTTTTTGGCTCATAAGCGGAACCAAATTTTGTAATATTTTACATAAATTTTTTACTTGTAATTTACAAAAAAACTATTTTTATGTCTATTGTGAAAAAGGCTTCCCTGAGGAGTTATAAATTAATCAATATCGCAAACAATGCAAAAATCATTATGATATATACAAAAGTATGCATCAGAAAATTTTTTAAAAAATTCACGGATATCCGGAATAAGTAGCAGAACATTTTCTGAGAGTTTAACAAAATCTATTTTTTGACCTGTCGATTTGACAAAGAATCGGCTATAAAATATCTTCCTATATTATATAGATGAATGTTACGACTTAGCCCCCTCCCCCCTCCAGCCCGCCTTCAAAATAACGTGAAATCTCCGTTGTTACGTGATTTTGGTAGCCCCTCTCCTCTCAGCCCTTTCTCCGCAACTCCCCTCTCAGCCCCATTCGGCTATAAAACCACAAATTTTTATCAACATTATTGTATTGAATTTTTTACTAGATAATTTATAGATTATGTGACGGGGTGAAATCTGACGGAGCGTCCGATGCCCGCGCGTGTTTAGGGCTAGTTTTCTCTCGTCTTCTCCATGCTACCTTTAGACTAAGTATGTTCTTGTCATAGCCCCTACCCAAATTTCGCACACCGGTTTATGATATCTGTCAATCCGCATCGGGGGATGAAGTCAGGTAACGCTGAGTCGGCAGGTATATATTTTTTCTTTTTATTTTCCCTAGATAAAAAATAACAAAAAAAAATAAGAAAAATAAAAACAAAAAACTTTTGCTGGCTGCATGATATGGTCTATCAGTTGCCGTATCGATCTCTCATGGGCTCCAGAAGGGCGTAGCGACGAAACGAGCGGCGGGTTTCCTTTACCCGTCGTTGGCCGCAGACCCAGTATCGTATGCGCCCTGTCTCCGCTCTCTTCTGGGCGGTGGAGGCCTCGGGAGCGTCCTCTTCGGACTCAGCCTGCGTCATTCCGTGGCTGTGGCGCCGGTGGCAGTACTGGCAGCCTGCTTCTGCGCCGCTTCCTAGCGCCCTTGCGCTACGTCACGTGCCCCACTAGCGCACTTTACCGGCGATCCGCCAGTCGTACTTGGCCAGATTTGGCCGCCTCGAACTTGCCATAACCATACCCATCACCGTTGTGGAGGCTCTCGAGTCATAAAGGGCCCGAAACGTGAATTCTCCCACTGCCATCTACAGCCACCACCTCGTTTCTCGCTCTGGAGGAGATGGAGGGTCACGCTTGCGGTCTGTCTGGACGACTGCCGGGAGGAACCGATCAAGCTCAGTCTCGACTTCCTGCACTGCTCTTCTCCCGTCGATAGGGACCGGGGGTAGTGTAGGGGAATGGGCCGTGTCGATAGCGGGAGCGAGGACAACCGCGTCCCATTTGTCGAATAATTAGGACAACACTTGTACAGGTAGCCGAGTAGTCCGCATTTACTATATTTCAACGCCTTTCTCGAGTCAAAGGGCGGCCCCTTCGGACTGTTATGCCGAGGAGAGATTTTCGCGTCCCTCTTCTCATCGCCATCGTCCTTGGGTTTCGGCGATCCTTTCGGATCTTCGCTCGTTACGCCTCCCAGATTGGTTTTGGGTGTCCTTACCTTTGCCGGTGATTTTGAAGCCATTTCGGGCAGTAGCGTGGACTAGGGTAATAGTTAACGCCGATAAGTCTTGGTTTATTCCACCGTTTAATCGCCCTCTACTGCAAGATCGAGCAGGTCCTCGGTTGAGTGCTCAGCTCGCCATACCATCGCTTGGATTTGAGGCATCAGGTTTCGATGCAACAAATCTAGTTGCTGTTCGGCGCCCGAAGGGGACGATAATTTCCTCATTATCGCCACGGGGCACGTGATGTTGTCCCTCACGAGCTCAGCCGTACCTTTTTTTTGATTATTAGCCTCGGAAATCAGCCTCTTTGGTTCCGGCGGCTCGTTTCGTACCAGAGTCTGGAGGCGAATAAAAAGACTGCTCAACATTTCCACTTGTGTTTCTCGTTCGTGTACCAGGTCGCGGTAGTATCCAGGAATAATTTGGACAACGAGGTCAGAACTTCTTCTTTTGCGAGGTTCACCAAGATTCGACAGTCTTGCTTTGCTCTAACTTTTGACTCCCGAGAATCGCATTCGCTATTTCCTCACGACTTGACCGATATCTCGGTTCGAGGAATTCCGCCTCGAGGACTGCGACTGCCTGGTTGGGAACGAGCTACCCGGCCAATAGCTTGTAGTCTCATGTGGGAAACTACTCTCTCCCGCCACCCAGTCTGGGTGTACCGCGGGGAGCCCAGACTGTGTCTGTGACCGAATTGACCGTCGACTAGACTCGAGAGGATTAAAGCAGGAATTTCCTCTCCCTATTATGAACGTGTCTTGTAATCGAACGTTTAATGTCGACTGATTTCTTGATCTTAGCCTATTGCTGGACGCGCTTACTTGAGCGAACTCATGCACTTGGTGTTGCAGCGAGTTCACCTTTACGATCAGCTGGACTAATAGCGTGCTTAGCTCTCGAGACACGGAAAATTCTTTACCGGCCGTTGCGGTGAGACGCGGCCATTTGTCCAGCTATCGATCTGCGGAGCTGCCGCTGGGCTCTGCTACTTCGACCCTCTCACTGGCTGACTCTCCTTGGTCGGATAGCCGCGGCTCTATTGTCTCGCGCATGACTCCCACTCTCTTATCCAGGTTTTCTTGGGCCATGGGAACATCTTGCGCCTGATGCAATGGGTGCGTTACCTCTCTCGCTGCCTCTAGCAGAACTTCGCCTCTTTCGCCGGCGGTCAGCTAGGATTGTTGAGCTCCTCTTGGAGCCCGTTTTTCGTGGCCGCCGTCTCTACTGATTCGGTCGAAGTCTGATGCCGAATAATTCCCCAACATACAATTCGTGAGGTGGGTGAAACAATGGAAAGTATTTCCTTCCGGTCTCAATTCTAAGAGCCCCAACGCTTCCTTCACTTGGTTCTCGGTTCTCTTGGAGCGTCAGCATCCAGTCCTCTACTGCACTAGCTACGAGGTCTGACATTTTTTTGCTTTCTTGTAAATCGGTGCGCGCCAGTGCTTTTTCTGCTTCTTACCGATACTACTTAAATGCACTATGTGCTTTATGTACTGCTCCTTGCGCCCTTTACACGTACCTCTTTTACGTAACCTGACGTAATGTTGCTTCATAAAAGACAGAGTTTGTTCTCCCGAAGTCTCTAGGCGGCTATCAATATTATCTTTACCGCAATGACGTCTAAGGCTTAGGTTTTTCTTCTTTCAAATGTTTTCTCGCTTGAAAGAGGGTACGAGTAACGTCCCAAATCATTTTATTGCATTTTTGCTATTTGTAGCAATCAAATTCAAACTTTAACTTATTTGTGTCAGTTACGGTTATTTCTTCAAAAAATAAAGAAAAAGTATTTTAAATTTTAGATTTTTTTAAGCAATAAAAATGTTAATAATAAATAAATGCAATTTCATAAAAAACTTTTTTTATTTATAAGTCTTGAATAAAAATTGGTATCATTTCCGAAGTAGCATTACTTACCGCTAATTATTGTACAAAATTGTAAGCCACTTTTTTTTTCTTCCTTTGTACCATAGACAAATTTACAAAAATTATAAGTCCGAGAAGAATCCGCTATGTCGATGCTACAGGAAACTTAGAAAAAAAAGAAAGATATAATATTAAATTTTTCTTATAATTCTTTTTTTCTGTTGATAAACACATTCGGACCAAGCGATAAATTGGTCTTCTTATACGCACGAGTACATCACATACAGCCACTTATTCTAACATACGATTTTCTTCTTTTTTCTTCAACAAGCAGAGAATTAATAAATATACACGACAATGAGAAAATTATGTATACGTATAGTATTTATAATCTGTTTGTATAACTAACGCACGAAACTGGATGCACTCAAACCGGCACTCGCAGTTACAAACAAATTAAAGGTAAATGACGGTTGCAAGTAAAAATAGCGATATATAAAGAATGTACACGTCGAATGTAACATTGGGAAAGAAATCAGCAACCCCAAAAACCCTTATGGACAATGGTTTTGTGTAACTAGACTTATTACACAGGCCGACAGGATTTGACAAACTTTCTTTCCCAGTAGCCAGAGTATATTTTCCCGAAGGATTTTGCTCTATCATGCTAGATTTTTGATATATTCTAACGCCGTTTTTACACATTTTAAGGTTATGTAACTCTTCAGATTTTATTATGCCTAAAAAGTATACAAAGTATTTTAAAGTATACGTCTTTCTCTCTCAAATGCCGTAGACTTGGCTCGAATATCTTTTTTTATTGCTGAGATATCGCATTTTGAAGTTTTCGTCATTCTGCACTTTGCTTCATTTTCGCTATGCCGCACAGTGTAAGAAATTGGACAAAAATCGAGCATCGGCTCATTTCTCAACCAAATTGAAAATAAATAATAAAATATAATAAAATTTTTCTTTTAAAAAAAATTATTTATTAAAAATCTTTGAAATCCAATTCTTTACTCTTTTATTTATTTTCACTGCTGTTTCGGCTTTAGGAGTCTGTTTACTCCAGTGACATAAATAGAAGTAAAAAAAATTAAAACAAACAGTTAAGTGCAGCTTTAGGGGTCAGTGCTACAGTTTGTTTTAATAATAGGAGATATATTCTTGTAATAAAAGAAAAAATAATAAATACATATATACATTCAAATCAATTAAAAAAGAATCAATTTCAAATTAAGAAAATTCAAGGTAAATAAAATTATGTTTATGATAAATATATATATTTGCTTCAAGCTTTCATTTGTTTCACTCCAGTTTCAATTTTAGCAGTTGTTTACACCCGTGGTTCAAATGAAAGTCTTTATATAAGGCAAAAAGAGTTAAGTGCGGTCTTAGGGGTCAGTACTACACTTTTGTTTTGTAGAAAAAGAAATATTTATTGAAATTTAAACTCATATCGAAGAGGAAAATTTTAAATTATAAAAAAAAGAGATTTTAGAGAACTAACTTTCAACTCATGGTTTTAGAAAAAGAAATTAAATAATAAATTAAAGTTAAAATCTTTGTTTGTTAGTTAGGGTTTGGCAACCTGATGAGCCTGAGAAAAATTAGCATTTCCTAACTCCTCAATTTCCAGGTATCGTGACCTTTTCCTTTCCATACAAGGAGTATGTGCAACATACTTGTCTTTAGGAGACAAATGTGCTACTCCTGTTGGTCCTGAAAATCACCCCATTCCCTAATCCAAAAATTAGTTAACCATATTAAAAGAAATTTTGAAGTGCCTCTATACTTCCTACCAATAGCTCGGTCCGGGTTTATTAGCTAACGTAGCTACGGTCCGAAAGAGCACTAACTCTTCCTTGAGTTAGACACCATCCTTGTTTTGTCGTGTTCTGGACGTGACACTACAATGCACCCCCCAACTATTTACTGCACGCAGGAAACCCGGGTTATGGTTAATGAAATATTTAGATAATTATAAAAATAATAAGGATAATAATAATAATTATCATATAATTATTAATGATGTGTGTATATATCTTCCTATATTATATAGACGTAAGCACTATAGGTGAATCTAGCCACTCTACTGCCCCCTCCACTTCCTCCACCACTTTCCTATTTTTTGCCCATCCACCGCCCCCTCCACTTTTTTACGTTAAATTCGTTCAAAAATTACGTTATTTTTCGAACTCAGTCAGACCACTGCCCCTCCACTGGCCCCACCACTGTCCCCTCCACCGCCCTCTACTGTCCATCTCCACCACTGTCCCCTCCACTGTCCCCTCCATCGTCCTCTCCACTGTCCTCTCTACCCTCCCCTCCACCGTCCCCTCCATCGTCCCCTCCAAATTCATATGACAGTTCAAACGAGATGTCACATGAGATTTTTCAGCCGGGTGTATTACAAGTACTTTGTTGACCACTTATTATGATCACTATAATATTATCGGTTTTATTCTGAAGGCAATAACGACAGTTTTCCTCACCACCATTGAGGTACTGTTGTAGGCGCGTTGAGTTTTTCTTTTATTTTACTTAGGTTTTATATATGAAAAATAATGATAATTAAATATGATTTTAAGACATGCTATAATCAAATAAAATTATCAACAATAATTTGTCATACAATAAACCTAAATAAAATCATGGAACTCATCGCCAAGAGCCCTAAAATCACGGGAGTCATCCCACCGTAATCCTCCTTGACTCCACCTAGCCCTTCCTTCCTCCTCCAGTGAAGATGTGAATTATAATATAATGATTTTGACTTATTTTACATTAATTATAATATCATTTTATTTCATAATTTTGTATAATTAATAAGTAAAAAATTATATTAATATTACACATCTTCGTATTTACATTTAATAAAAAATGAATTCATTTATACTATAAATATATTATGATTTATTTTTTATTAAATGTAATAAAATAATCAAATCAATATTACTGTATTACGTTTATGTGAATATATAACATGTCTTATACTTCTACAAAAAAGTAATGTTCTAATTAAAATGATTATTTTACTGTTATTATACATTCGGAAAATTTTCTAATTTTAATTGATTACTTGAATTTATTTAGAAAATAAATCAATTTATAACTATTATAAACCTCAAAAAATGTCAATCAATTTATAAACCTTCCTAAATTTGAACCAAATTCAGAATTTAAAAATATCATCCCAAACAACATTTTCAATTATTGAAGAATCGTTTGAAACATTTCCAATAAATAATTTATTTGGATTTTTACACCGAGATAATGCAACATATAATCGGCCATATGAAAGTAATGGTCGTCTAATAAAAATTCCAATAGAATCAAAACTTTGTCCCTGAGATTTATTTATTGTCATTGCAAAAGCTAATACAATTGGAAATTGTTTTCTGTAGAGAATAAAAGGAAATGAAGATGAATCTGCAGTATTTAATGTTATTCGTGGTATAAAAACCTCTTCACCAATTCTTTCGCCTGTAATTATTTGTCCCTTAACATTATGAGCATATAATCCAGTTATTTTTAGACGTGTACCATTACACATTCCTTCTGTAATGCTTATATTTCTAATTAGCATAACAATAGCATTTACTTTCAATTTTAATTCATGAGGTGGAAGACCTTCTCTAATATTGTTGAGAATTTCAACTGGATAATTTAAATGAATATTTTAGTCTGTTTGATCAACTCCTTTATGAGATGCATAATCTAAACTATAATATGTATGTATTTTTTCATTCAATAATTCTAAAACTTTATTATTAATAATTTTAGTATCTTTATTATGAGCAGTTAAGATTACACGATCTATTGAAGTTTTAATATTAATTTTGCTATAAATTTTTTTACAAACATCATGCGTTTTCCATTTATTTGGAATAATAAATGGATTAATTTTTCCTTCGCCCAATTATAACAATAGTGAAGCAAATTCTTTATTTTGTGAACGAATATTTTGGGTTAATTTTAAAACTTTAAAAATTGACCATATAACAGAAAATTTAATTGTTTCTTCAATTATACTATTTTTATGACTACATTTTATAACTGGAAGAATTTGCCGAAAATGATCTCCTAATATGATCAATTTTCCACCAAATGGAATATCATTAAAACATACATCTCTTAGAGTTTGATCAATTATTTCTAAAGTCTTTTTAGGGATCATTGATGCTTCGTCCCAAATAATAATATCAACTTCTCTTTATTTTTTTTATCCGATTCTAATTTTAAAAAAGCAGTTTCAATACTGTTTAAATCTAAAGGAAGTCTAAAGTACGATGACTTGTCTTTCTTCTAGGTAATAAAATAGAAGCGATTCCAGTTTAAGCCATAGATAAAGTTTTTCTGTTCAATGATATAAAATAATTTATTAATATTTTGTATAAGAAAGTTTTACCTGAACCTCCAGGACTATCAATAAAATAAATTTTATATTCATTGTTTACTATTTCATTGAAAATTGATTTTTGATCATTAATTAACTGATTAAACAAAGTATCAAAAAGATTCTTTCTATGTGTTACATTTCCAGAACTTTCTTCAATACTATTAATTACTATTGGTTCAGGTAATCTGAAATCTTTACAACTTTTGTCTTCAGTTTCTAATATACTTTGAATATGCGATAGAGCATTAGTTTCTTCATTTTCTTTAAAATCCTCAGAAAAAACTGTTTGAATTTTTCCCAAATCAAATTACCCTGAATGTTTTCTGCTAAAATGACCCATGCAAAAAATTTTCGTAATTGAAAGGGAAGCATTACATTAATAACTTCTTCAAAAATAACGTAAATTTGTGAACCATCTTCTATAAGACCCATAGCAAGTGCTGCCTCTTTATAAGTTTCATATGTAATATTATTAGAAGTTCGTATATCTTTAAAAGAAGTAACACCTTTTACATGATTTAGTAATAATTTAAGATAAAATCTCTCATTATTTTTTGGTGATACGATATTTAATAGGCCAATGGCTTCAAATTTTTGTGACCGTTACCTCTTTTTCCATGATTTAAATGTAAAAATATAATATCGAGGTATTTCAACGTATTTAATATTTCTAGTAGTTTCATCTGTTTTATTTAATTTGAACCATGCCGTTAAAGTAGTTTCTGCGTTACACAAAGCTTCAGATTCTTTATTCTCTTCAAAAATAATTTTTTGTTGATGCTCTGTGTGTACAGCTAACCGCATGACGGTATGGCTTCTACCGCATAAAGGAAATTCTTGTCAACGCCATGCGGCTTCCATTGGACTTAGATATCTACCATCTATAAATTGTGAAATTTTATCGTATACTGTCGGATTTTGTTCGTCATCTACTTTATTCGATCTCGAAACTGTACCGAAACCTCGTTGCTTATAAAAGCGCTCGCGATCTCGCGCTTGAATTTGCGTCCCTTACCCCGCTCTACTGTGACCAGTGTTATATTTTGTTAGATTTAATTAGATTGCTGGGAACGACCCAGCTGGCGCTCAACTTATCTTTGTAATACTTATATTAATTCCGTACACTTTATTATTTTTCACAGAATATAATAAATGTTAAAGTCTATTGTTAATTGTATAGTTTTTCTTTAGCGACCCAAGTCATAACCACCTCCTTGTATCACCCCTGTCGAAACATATATATATTTTGCTTTGTTTTATCGAAACCTATTGTTGAATATTTATAACACTTGTATCTCCTTTATAGTCTTTTCAGAATAACCCTACTACCCAGGTTGTCCTGGCTAGTAGCGCGTTATAAATGGCACCCAGAACGTGGGGCCCCGCGAATGGCGAGTGAAAAATTTGTAATTCGGCGAAACCTGCGCGCGAGAGAGAGATAGATGAGATAGCCATTTTTCGTAGCGTGACGATTACGCAACAGGCCTAGTCGTCCATCTTGAAAATTTTGAATTTTAGCAAGACATGCCGTATACCATCGCATGAGAGAAAAGATACTTAAGCATCTCATAAATTTTTAACATTATTATTTGTTTGTCGCATTTGAAATATTTTTATTTATTTATTAATTGATTTTAAATATTTCTATTTATTTATAACATAATATTTGAAATATCTTTTTTTATATATTTATATTTTTTTGTAACACATATTCACATTTGCTTGCTTTGTTCTTATTAATTATTGATAGCACCTGCTCTTTCCCATACCACACTTTCGAAACGCCTACCCCGCCACATACCGAAACAAATATTATAGATCTGCTACAAGTAGTAACACCGGGATCAAGAAACGTTATTTTTTTTTGTTGCTAGTGCAACAAAGTGTCGAGAGCATTGTATCAGCGGGGATTTGTAAAATTTTTGTTCGTGACTATGTTGGTTCAAGTGGTTGTTAATTTAAGTAAATTAATAACTATTTATGATTTTGGCAACATTATTGATTCTTTATTAAATAATTAAGAATACGCAATAATCTAAGGTAAATTATCATTGTTGCGGCGAGAAATAAAATAATAGCAAATTATATAGTTGAAATAAAAATAATAGAAAACTAAATATTTGAAATAAAATAATAGGAAATTAAATATTTGAAATAAAATAATAGAAAATTAAATATTTGAAATAAAATTGTCGAAATTGGAATTCAGAATAACATCGGAAAATTTCTAAGTCATTCGCAGAAACATTCGCAGACCTGGTTTGTTTACGTTGCGGCAACACGCTTCGAATATAATATAAAAATTCTTTTTTTTCTATTTTTGAATTATTATCACTTTAGTTTTCTGTTATAGTTGACACTAAAATAATACATATTCTAACAGATTACGTTTACGTCGTTGTTTCTTTTTTTTCTTTTTTTTTCCCTTCATAACATTTCTTAATTTTATAAATCATATGCAATTTATTATTATATAATGCACTTTGTTTACAAAAATTTGCATTTACCAAAATCACACATAATTTACTGTGATATATTAAATTGCCGCATTTACTTTTGTATGTTAGAGTCATCACATTCAAAGAACGTTTGAATCATTGTGACTACGCGTTCGTGAAACTTGAATAAGTATTATTTGTGGAAAATTTAGTAGTGGCCAATGGAATAAAATATTCTGTATTCCTTTTCAACAGAAAGCAGAGGGGATAATTTTGGAGAAAATTAGTAAGTCAAATCACGCCCTTTTGTCTTGCGCAATAGTAAAGTGATAAAATTCTTTTTTATTATTATTATATTATTTTTGCCATTGTGGTTGATGAGCCCTCATCACGGAGAGAAGCATTCGTCGTAACGAACTGATTTTTTCCTTTCCTAGTTTGCTATTTTCGCGTTTTTTATTTACTTTTTTTAAATTGTTGTCGCATTCCCCCATAGGCCTGCAACAAGCCACCCGCTATCTCGCCTTTTATTTTCATGCTTTTGATTGGAATTTATTTGGTTTTTTTTGTGTGATATCTCTTTCCTTGCTATTGGTTGCTTTTATTTTTTTTTTGTGTGGCTTTTATCTATCTCGCAAAAACTTCTACTTTGAGTGCATTGTCGTTGTAGTCGGAAAAAGTTAGCACAAACTACTCAGTTTTTTTTGTTGTTGTTGGTTAGTTGTCGGCGGATTAAAGAAATAATTTTCTTTTTCGTTAGGGGTGGATCACACGGAGTAACCTTTGTTGTTGTAAGTCGTAGTTTTTCTTTGGTTCTAGTAAGGTTATGATCGTTGGAGACGAAGCAGACACCAAGATAATAATTATTATCTTTGTTACTCTATTGGAGGAATTTCGCTTGTCCGGCATTTCTTTCTGATGGTTTTGAAAGGAAAGTTAGGTACTTTCAAAGGCGCATAAATTTTTCGTTTTGTCGTAAACTTTTTCGTTCTTTTACCTTTGGTGGTTTTGTAAGGAAAGTTAGGTACTTCCAAAGGCGCCCAAATTTTTCGTTTTGTCGTAGGTTTTTTCGTATTTTTACCTTTGGTGATTTAAAAGGGAAGTTAGGTACTTTCAAAGGTGCACAAAGTTTTCGTTTTGTCGCAGACTTTTTCGTTTTTTCTACCTTTGGTGATTCTGAAAGGAAAGTTAGGTACTTCCAGAAGCACACATTGTTTGTAGATTTTCTTCTTTTGCATTTTTTTTTAATAAGTAGTTGGAACTTTAGTTAGTAGTTGTTTATTATTTTTTCTCGTTTTCTTCTTATTTGCAAAACTCCGCTATTCGCGGCAGAGACCTCCCGAGAGAAGTTGGTCCGTGGCTTCCTGAGTAACATACGCTCGACTAAGCGGATGGAGAGATCCACTTCTCTCGAGTTAGCTCAGTAGCTACTCGCTTTTTTTTTGTTCGTTAGCAAATAAGTCGCATCTAGCTCGTAAGTTAGAAACTAGTCGTTAGTTCGTCATTGAAAATGGCATCAAACACGAAAGATGATCAACTGCGTGAAGTGATAGCGGAGAAAATACGGATGGAAGCAGTCTTCAAATCCTACGGCAAGGATAAGATATACCAGTTACTGAAAACAAGCAGATTAAGTAGAGTGGGAGATCTAGTGGATTTTGTAGATCGTTTGTTTCCATTCGATTTACGCCGAACGTTTGGACCAGGAGCAGCGATCTGGAACATACAACGGGACAACGACCCGTCAGGAGGATTGTTGGCACCTGGAATGGACCACGATGAGTCCTTCGCCAGCGAAGCTACAGGAGTAGATGTGGATGAAGAAA
Source organism: Torymus texanus (assembly GCA_036873485.1). NCBI lineage: Eukaryota > Metazoa > Arthropoda > Insecta > Hymenoptera > Torymidae > Torymus > Torymus texanus. The sequence continues at coordinate 19,390 of JAYJLV010046285.1, forward strand.
CAACCACTGCAGAGGCATTATTTAACTCTACTGTGAAGGAAAATACGGATCAACCTGCACAAATAACGGCTATGGCATCGGGCGGAACAACGATTGAGCATAGTAATGTGACGTCCGGAGTGATGCAGACGCAAGAGTTCGGAAGGTCGTCTCGAATGTATGAAATGATATACACTGGCATGGCTTCTAAAGCCACTCAACGAAATACTGTCATAAGTACTCGGGCAATACCAGAGACGTACGGCGCGAGGCCAAAATAACCGGACCATCACAACTTCAGTTATCAGTATTTTAGTGGTGCGCCGAGTGCACAATCCACTATGTACTCGAGACCGAGCAAAAATTCGTTTCTTCCGCCGACAGCTTTCACTTCGAGTAATACGCTTCACAACTCACATTACCTATGCCAAGATTCACATCTCCCCTGGCCTACCGAAACCTACACCAGACCCTTTTATCAACCGCACGTTATCGAAACTTCTCGTGTTCTGCATGCCGAAATCTCACAAGGTAACAACGCTAAAGTCCATTTTGGAAATCACCCTTCGTCGAATATCGAAACTTCAGTTGAACAAAACAGACTTTCTCGTACCGAAACTAGTCAGCACCAGGGGGTACATCTTCCTCGATGGGAGATGAATCAATAAGGAGAATCAACCCGTCTGACTCCTGGTTCAATTCCCCTGTCAAACGAAGAAAGTTATACCCAATCTGGAGCAAATAATTTAGCATCAAGAGGGACGAATCCTCCACAGCCATTGCTAGACCGACAACACCAGTCAAGGACGGCAGATGCGAGAGGATTCTATCCACAACCTCTCGTGAGTGGAAATAGTGGTTCATCGTTTGCACGACAAGCTCCTTCCTTGGGAGCTAACAATAACGTTGAGGTATATCCTCCGAGCGTGGGTTACCCATGGCCTTATCCGCCCATGTACCTACCACCCGGATACTACCCACCTATGACAATCGGGCCCGCTTATACACAGCCTTCGTATCCCATAGATTTTTGTTATAATTCTCAAGTTGATGCTAGGTCAATGTCTTTTGTTCAGCCGTCGATAGCGGAGATGGCGGAACGTTCTTCGAAATTTGATACGTCATTTCGAAGAGAATCAAGAACATGCACTCTACTACAAAAGTGGCAAGTTAGTTTCTCTGGGACGGACAAAGAAGATGTCGAAGAATTAAGAATTCATTGAAAGAATAAAAGAATGCCAGCACTCACTGAGTGTGACTGACGAAGAAATCCTCAAGCTAATTCCGGCGATATTGTCAGGTGCAGCTCGTTTCTGGGCACGGTCCTTAAGTAAAAATTGGAATTCTATGAGTGATTCCTTTACACCATTTCGCTTGCATATGGAGTCCCAGACTTCCAGGCACGGCTGGAAGACGAAATTAGGGTCAGGACCCAAGGGCCAGATGAACCTATCTCATCATTTATTTCGAATTTAAGGTTGTTGTTAGACAAAGTCGAACGAAAAATGCCGCTGGAAGGGCAACTCGAAAGAGTGTATCGAAACCGGTACCCGTCTCTTTATCGTTCACTTCGTAGAGATCAATGTAAGTCGTTCGAAGAACTGCAGATCTTAGGACAGAGAGACGAAGTCAGGAGAGAAAGGGAGAACACCTACCGGCCTCCACCACCTCCTGATGCATCTCTTTTCCCTAACTTCGCGTGCAGTCTTTGATTAGAGCTCGTGCGGTGTAGACGCGTTTATGTCAACAATACGTACCGAACATAATTTAAAAACTCAAAGCTTTACTGTCAGTTATAACGGCCACCATGCCGACAAAAACAGTTTTCACAACTCCACCCGCTAAACCGCAAATAAGTGACCCATCAGAAAAAGAGGCATACCATATTAATAGTCAAGATTGGAAAATAGCAAGAGGTAAAAGAGGCAGAAGTAGTCCGGATGAGCAAAACTTCACAAAGAAACGTCAAACCCACATACA
>JAYJLV010046295.1:0-21348 GCA_036873485.1 Torymus texanus
AGCATATAACTCTGGAAAGTAGAAACCCTAGCTCTTCAAACTGCCCAATTCAACTAAGTATATATATATACACACACACACACACACACACACACACACGTACGTATATATATATGTATGTAAGTCCCTACTCGTTCAATAAGCCTTAACCTCTCGTAGACCGCCGTTGGTGTATCCCAGACGTGTGTGTGTGTGTGTGTGTGTGTATATATATATATATATATGAGCGCAGACAGAAGAAGAGAGAGAGAGAAAAGCGCGCTGCCGTTGTATGCGCGCAGGACGATCTTTCATCTTTCTTCTTTCTATATGTACGCGCTTTCTTTCTCTCTCTCTCTATACCTCGCGTTTCCGCTCGTTACGCATTCTCTCGCTGCACTGCACATTTCCAAACCGCGGTGGCTAATGAGTGCAGAGAGGAAAGAGAGTGAGAGACTTTGAGCTTTACGTATATATTACCCCCTGCGGTGCGCACAGAGTTTCGAAAAGAGAGCGCTATGGTCTATAAGAAATAAAAAAAGGACATTCTCGTGGCGGTTTGGTAATGACCTCATGTTTGCACATACACATACACACAGGAGTACGCGGTTCTCTCATTGTCTCTTGCACTCGCAGTCCCGTTTTTCTCCCGCAGCTCTCCTTTCTTTTTCGTGGGTTTCGCTTTCGTTTACCGATGCGACGTTCTCCTCTCGTCTCTCTTTCTCTTTCTCCATTATTCAGGAATTCTCCGAGTCGCGACCTTTTTCGCTTGTACATGTATATATTATAGTGGTGTTGTACCGGTCGTTTTGTACGGGACGAGGTTTTTTTTTTCGCGGGTTAAGTATAGTGTATACGTATATATAGGTAGGATGAGTCAACCTGGAGGAGAACGAATTCCCAGGTGGTAAATGAGTATAGTAGTAACGTTCTTTTGCAAGGTATTGCGTGTATATATACTTTTCCGGGTTTCGTCGAGTGTTCCAGTTGCTGTTGGTGCGTAGGCTAGAGATTGTACCGTTACTATACGTGTTACTTTTCGAATGCCGAAGCTTTTAGGACGGCTGCGTGAAAATTTCAGGCCGTGCGTTAAGTATTACATGTGTGTGTGTGTGTGTGTGTGTTGGAAGACAAGATGCGTCATGATTTAAAATAAATAAATGCTTGTAATGTTTGGTGAAATTATTTTATATATTTAAGTCAAGTATATATGTATTGATTTGATAAGATTATAATATACTTTCTCTGTGACACACACACACACACACATTTCTTTGTATATAGGATGTATATAGCGTTATGTTGCAATTCATGTTGCAAGATTATATCGCAATGCATTTCACTGATGATGCGCTAGAATATAACTCATCACGAAAGTATGTCAATTTGCCTATTTCACTCAATCACTTTTGTGATTATATCGATATATCAATCGATAAACAGTCGGTCTTTCAACTCTTCCGGCTGCCGTCTTAAATGATCGATCTGCCGGCCCAGTTCGTCAATTTTTCGTCGTAGCTCGGCGATTTGTCGTTTCAGTTCGTGCTCGCTTCGTTTTGACTTGATTTTCGGAGGTGTGGACGGATAGGTATCCTGGAAAGAATCGGAAATGATGAGTCTTATTTTAATCGAATGAAATCAGTTTGATGGAAATAATATAATAATAATAATGAAAGATATGATACATTTAAATGTATCGTAACTGATATCAATCAGTCAAAACCGTATAATGAAGGTGTTAACGAGTTCATATCTTTGACTAATGAGTTTTATGAACTTCTTAGAGTGATCATGAAAATAATAGAACGTTAGAGTGCGTAAATTATTTTAAATAATTGCTTGAGTAAGTACTTAATAAGCTTTTTAAAGCCATATTAAATTTAACTTTCTATATAGATCATGATTATTTACGACTCTTTACTATATCCATTATCAAATTGTCTTGTATTGAAAATTTTTCGAGATACAATGTTCTTTAATATAACAGCTTCTTATTTATTCATTTATACTAAAATTGTTCATACTCATAATTTTTATATAACACAAGATTGAAATTTTCAGACAAGGTCTCAAATGACGCAACACAATTATAAGCGACACTGCGTAATTTTTAAGTCGTGTATCCGTGATTATATATAAAATTATACCTTAGAGATTGAACTTGTGCTATGAAATCTATATTACCATTTAGAATATTGCAAGATATGAATACAAAATAATTTGCTTTCTCAAAATAAACGCGGAACTAAGTTATCTAACTTCAAAGTTAGCAATTTGATACAAACACATACATCGGCACACACATAAACAAAGTTGATAGTAGAAGCACAGTCCAACTTATAGTTAAATGGTTAACTTTTAAGTCAAACATTTTAACTCCCATTCACTTTTGAGAGCTAACTTTTGTTAATTCATATCTTGCAATATTCTAAACGTTGATGAAAATCTCATGTATATAAGTGCACTGTAAGAGGCAATTTTCTATCTAACAGTGTGCTTCTCTTTTCTGTTCAAAGAATCTATTCAATTACTCGTAACTATAAATGTATTGAATCAGTATTCATATTTAAATTAAACCAATTAATCTATATAAAAAAACAATACAACCATTCTACTTTTTTATAAGATAAATTTTTCAACGATACCAGAAACTACACGCTTTTATATAATTTTAGTAATCCTTTGAGTATTGAAACTGCGTAAACCCAAAAGCATTTATAGATATAAAAAAAAAGTATGCACGCGAAAGCTTTTGAAATTCTCTTCACGCAAAGAGAAACACACTGACGACACGCGTAAAAACAAAGACGAGGGCGCACTGAAAAAGAAAACTGCGTGCGTACGGAACGAAAACAAAAATGAAAACGCAACAATATACTTATGCTGAAACAAGATGGAAAAGTATAAGGGGAAGAACGATAAGAAACAAAGGAATCAGCGATGAAAAATGCGCGCGAATAATACATATATATACACACACACGGCTAAAGAAAGCAAAAGCTTGAAAATGCATTTGTGATGAAATAGCAGCACGCGCCGCGCGCGTTGTGTACACGTAGCACAAAAAGGGTGAACGGGCATTGTAAGAGCGCAAGCTGGAAGGTGACAAATGAAGGTAAAAAAGTATAACTCTGTGGCTATTATAATTGGCTCGAGCCTTATAGTACAATGGCTATATATATATGCTTTGAGGATTAACTTGGCATGGTAAAATACTGCGGAAGTTATTACAGAAAGCCTTACAGTATAGTCGCACATAAAGTGAAAATTCAATTAACGCTTATGGCGTATAATAGTATAAGCGCCGTACTTCGATGGCGCTGCTTGTGTTACATCGAAATCCCCAAAAACCAATAAACCACCAGTTTATTGCTCGCGTTATCAGCGTATATCGATTTTCCCACCACTATCTTCATATATAACACATAGTAACACACAAAAACTCTTACGCGCGCGACACATTGCGAATACGACACTCACCATAATTTATAGAGAAAAAGAAAAACACAGATACGAGCGCGTATGAAACTTATACGATGAAACAGGACAATGCACGAGACTTCGCGGAACATTTGCAGAGCGCGCACGTATATGTAAACTTTGATCGACTGAACAGCTGTAATAACGAAGAAAATGTCAACCACGTTGTCACGTTGCTATATGTTGCTTAAACTATACTGCAGCGCGCGAGCAGTAACGAATAAACATAATCAACTGGTCGGTCGGGGCGTAATTAAGCATTGTCTCTCTTTCTCTCTTGCTCTCTTGCTTGCTTTATCAAACATATAATCGTGTACGCCCTCTTCTCGCGTGCGCGCTGGGAAGAGCAAAGTCAGCACATTTTGGAGCGCATCTCTTGTGCGGATGGTTGCCGTATTTTTTTTTTTTTTTTTTTACGAGAGATGTGGCGAAATGATGTTTGGGGTTGCGAAGTTTTTTTTTTCTTTGCCGGATGAAAAGAATATTTTCAGTTTTGGTACGCTGGGTTCCGGGTAGTGGAGTGTTGGTTTAGTAAATATAAGGGGTCGGCTGATGTGATGTTGTTGATTCTGCTCCGAAGTTTCAAACATTATATGATGTTAAAGTTGAATATATACAGTTCTGTTAATTTAAATATGCCAAACGCGTGGTTCACGATTCAAAAGTGAATGTGTTGCTGAAAGCATAAATTATTATTATTAATTTGATATAAAACAACCTTGTAAATGAAAAAGTATTTTTTGATAATATTTGTATGAGGTTTAATATACAACTAGGAATAATTCTATACAGTTTCCGAATATATTTTGTATAGTATTACGAAATACTTTGTATGGCGTCAGTAAGATTTATAATTTCACTATATTAAGCAATTTATAATATTTTATAAAAAAATAAATAAAAACGATAATCATTTCATACATTCATATCTGTTTCTTTTTATCTTATTTTACCATCAATCACTAACTTGGATATCTGTAAAACTTCTCCTATGCAAAGAACTTTTCGAATTTCACCACTAGATGGCAGTGGTCTGCATACTTCACATACACCGAGTGCAACCAGATCTTGCGAAGTGAGTATTATTTTTAGCCGCAACTATTAAACGGATCGTTAACCTTTAAATTATGCGGAAAATTGAAACCAGCTCCCGTTTTCAATTATTAGTGTTATAACGTCAATTTACGAGCTCATACTGATAGTTAATTATAAAATATTTACTGTTATTCCCTTAATTAATTTTTTTTCTCACCACTGTTAAACGACACAAATTATAAACAATTGAAAAATCGTTTTAATTTTTTTCAATTCCCAAAATATACTTTTAAAATGAACTTTATTAACAAGGTCGAATTAACGTCATGTAGAAAATAATTTTTCGTATTAACTCGCATAATCTATATACACACAGGCCCATCATTTTATATATATACACACACACACACACACACACTTTATAATATACCCTCAACAGTCAACACCGCGGCTATATCTTTCTCTATGTAACACAGAGCAATTTAGCTCACTTAGTCCATGCGCGAGCAGCAACGGCGGTGGCTATAGAACGGACCCAGCAAGTGGAAACATGATTGCGCCTGATGGGAGGCAAGTGTGATTACTTCGTGTATATGTAACAACGCGCGGTTCATCAACATTCGCGGTATGCGATATATAGACATAAACGCGTGTGCGCGCACATTCAGCAATTAAAAGCGACGTGCAACGGAGATTTTTTTTTTATTTTTCTCAAATGTATATAAATGATTTTCCTTTAGTATGAGCGTCTTTTGATTTGATCAGCTATTGTTTATATACACAACGGAGAGGAAAAGAGAGAGAGAAGAAAAATAAAGTATGCAAAGTAAATCGTGTCGTCGTTGCCGACGACGACGACGACGTGCACATGGAAGAGGGTCAATAACTCGCGGTGGCCAAGTTAATTTATCGGGTGCTCATGGAAGAGGTTGAACGCACTGGTTGTACAAGCGTTCGATTGCGAGTGATCGTGTATACAGTGTGCGAAAGAGAGAAAGAAGATCGGTGCGGTCTTCTCTTTTTTCGAGCGAGGGTTATATGCAAAGTTCGAGAGTTTGTATATATATGGTAGCTGCTGTTTTGTTTTGAATGCCATGGACTATTGTTTATAAAGTAGTTTTATATATTTATAAATAGCAACTACACGGTCAGCTACCTATTAAAATATATTTATTATTCAAAGAATGAATTATCTCTCTTATTTACAATTATTTTTCTTTTATTTTTTATCCTCTTGCTATAGCCATTTGTAAATTAAATAAGGAAATATTCTCTTTCATTAAATTTGATTCGAAATTTTTTGCTGATTCATTCGCAAATCATCTCAAAATATCATCGTTAAATATAAAACATTTATACAATTAATTCTATAAGTTCGTAGAACCCATATTATCCCAAAGGTCATCAGTTTAAATATATAATATTAATAAGCGCGATAAAAATTTATCACCGCGCTTAATCTTTACCTCAAAGGAAGCATACAATTTAATCCAACTATTTCTCAAATTGCAGATAAACTCCCATGAAAAAACGAAGCGTATAATATACGCGCGAACGTCTGTATCAGCTACCGTCGTCAGATGCAGGATTAGCGTCACAACTCTATATAACTCGCGTTCACCACACAGTATATATGTGTGTATGTGTGTATTATATATATACGTGTATAGGTTCTGCCAGCTAGCAATGACTGCACGGGTCGGGAATTTTTATATGCGTCGGAGGAAAGTTTATGTGTCCGGCTTTCTATTTCCGTGGGAGTATAGTGCATTTGTTAAAGTAATAAAAGTATACACGTGCGCGCGCGCGCCGATGCTGTAAAATCTTTATGCGCGCGTATGCGGAGAGTTGCGAGATTTAAATTGAAATATTTTATTTAATTGATGCCTGCGTTGAACGGGCTTTGAAAGAACCGAAGAGATTTTTTTTTTTGTTTCGTGTTGGAAATTAATTTTCTACGGTCTTTGAGATAAACAATTTTTTGATGGTGGGATGAGTTGTAGATAAGATATACCTTAGAAGTAAGTTTTTGTTTTAATCGTAGATAGATAGAGAACTGTTAAAAATGTCCAATTACTTTAAAGTTTTTTTTTTCAAATTACGATGTAGTTTCGTAATTAATTATTTTTGTTTCATAACTCAGAACTAATTAAAACCACGATTTATATAAACTAAAAAGAATCTCTTGGCTCAACTTACGGTTTAAAATAACTTCTATCCCTTACAACTTAATTCCGCGCCGAGGTAACGGAAAAATCCTCTCGAGAAAATCTCATTTTCGCGATAAATAACAGACGCTCGTGCAATTCCACTCCCTTACCCGACAACGTCGTCATCAACACACAGTCTCTGCTTACTTATATACTCGTTGCTCGTATACCCTTAGAAGGTAGCGAAAAAAGACGGAAGAGCACATAGTAGCATACGGCAATAAAAGTCCATCGCATCGCGTCTGCAGTCACAAAACCCTTGTTCCGAATTCTAGACGTCGAGGTAAGACTGTATATATACTCTTTCTCTCTATTACATCGGAGCGAAATGAAACGTGAGACAATGGTATAAAGGAGAAAGAGTATATATATATATATATATATATATATGTATATGTAAGACCGGATAACAGGTGAAAATCAATATATAATATATATTCGAAATGGATCTCTGCTTCCTATAAGCATGATTTTTGTAGAAAACAAGAGAGAGAGAGAGAGAGAGAGAGAGAGAGTTTCTTCGGTTTGCCACGAGGGAGTTGGCTATAATATCTCGTGTTTTTTTTTATTATTTTTCGCGTTTTACGGTGCATACACATACAGAGACATATTTGTTTCGATTACACGCGCTGCGAGAAGGACTTCCGCTTCTGAATACTTCTGGTATCTGGTTGCACGTATATATATCGAGGGGAGAAGAAATCGTGTTACGAAATCGCACCGTCGCTCTGAAATTAAAATGCCTATTGACAATTTGTCCGTACACATGATGTTATCAAATGTTTTTTTTTTATGTCTCAAAGGCAATTGTATTTGTAAGTGTATAAGCAGCTTGAAAAAGTAGCAGAGGTGGTGATGGTGATTGCTTGTAATAGCTGATTTGGATTTTATTGTCATGTCAAGCTTATGCGTATAGACTTTTTTCTATTGTGTCGAATATGACAATTATGTCCTTAATAATTTAATAACCAGAAAAGTCTTGAAAATTGTTTTCTTCCTGGCAAGTATATAGTCCTTGGTTTAATAATAGTATAATAACATATATATGTGATATCAAAGAAGATTTGTATAGTTGAATATAGTATTTATTAAGAGTGTTTTTCAGCTGTTCGAGTAGATTAGTTGAGCGTGCCGTTTAAAGTAATCTCGTTCAATAAATAATTAGATGTATGTATATAGAATACCGGGAATGATAAATTTTTAAATTTATCGTTCAATGACGAAAAGTTGTTTCGAGAAACGCGCACATGTCCTAGACGCGCGCTTACCTCACTCCATTACAGTCAAGCTTTATATATGTATATATATGATGCGCTTCATGCCATTCATGTTGCATTAATTCAAGCTACCCTTCGAGGAAAATCGCTCGAATCAAGCATGATTTCCTACCTTGAATAGAATATACACTTTACAACTACGATAACATACACTCCATTCTGCTCGACTCTTATAATAACCCGTATGATGCTTAATGCAACTGTTTATCACAGCGCGAGATTTCCTCTATTATTCATCAAAAAAACTTTTATAGCCAATCCTATATATACTACATATAAACTACATAACGTTCTTCAAAGCCTATTATATATATGACGTTCGTTCCAAGCAGAAAAAAAACAGCATACTGCAACTATATACGAGTTCTCTGATTTACACGATAGAAACGCATTGGATTGCACAAAAGAACTGTAAATTAGTAAGTGCAGAGAGAGAGAGAGAGAGAAAACACAACAAAATAGACGTCACTTCCTGCTCGCATTGACGCCCGAGATCTCGCGATCGATCTTGTCAAGGAAGCGCATCGAACACTTTACACACGCAGTGCCAGGAAAATCCTCGAGCCGAAGGCTGATGTCAGCTCATACACACGTGCGCACCGTTGCATCGGGACATCGTGGCTATAAGCATGCTTTGATAGCTGACATGCGTCGCGATTAGAGGGGGAGAAAGAGACACGCGAGCGGCGTGAACGAGTGAGTGCTCAATTTAGTCGTGCGCGCGTTCTCGTTTTTTTTTTATAACGATATCAATTTTATCGTCGCCGGGGGATCTACGGGTGTACTATATCAAATAGTGAGGCGGGTTAGGTATACATCGTGATCAGGATTGTTTTTATTAATAGAGAGAGTGGAGCGGAATGTTATCGATGATGGGGGGATTGGAAAGTCGATTGTTTGTTGAAATTGTGGTATCCTGATAACCGTGAGAAGTGTATTTTATGTTTATGTGGATATATCTGTTGGGAAAATTATATTGGTTGCATTCTTTTAGAAGCTTTGTTGGTTAATATATGAATAATCTTTTAATGTTAAAAGAAGGTGATGTTTAAATACTTATTAGGTTGAAAAATATTATCAATATATATGAACTGATTTCTTCAAAATCCATAAAATAAAAAGTTTTAACTTACAAATCACAACTGGCCATATTATTCCACCATAATACAAATCATAACTAAACTTTACTCAACCGATCGTAAAAAAACCTTTCATATACTTCTTTACGTAAATCAATGATTTGAATTGTAATGGGGTAAAAACTCTCGTAAATCGCACCCACACATGCATATGTACATGTATATCTATTTAAATTAACGTGTAGGAAAAAAACCAAATGTAACGCGATCGTTGCAAATTGAGTCACCACCGCATACTTTTGCACTTGCGCGCATACAAAAAGTTCGCCTTGAATGGTAACCTCGGGAAATTTTGTGGTCTAGTCGCCATGCGCTATATAGTTGAGAATATAAAAAGAGCGTCGGGTGAAGAAAAAAAAAACATGGAGGCGGGAAATGGCGGGAAATGGCGGGAAAAGTGCGCGGGAGTTTCCGCTTTGTGCCTATATACGCGCGATCGTTTGTAGAGCGACCATAAAACTTTGCAAATGAGGTAAATTGTTTCTTGTGGTTCAATATAGTTACAGATTGTTGTGTTTTTGTTTCAACCATTTTGTAACCAAGTTCGTAAGTTAGATAACGTTAAAACATATAAAAAAAAAAAATGAAAAACAAATTATAAACTATATCGGTTATATAGTTCATATTATTTATTTAACGATTTATAAAAATTTTTTACAACTAATATTTTTCATGTAATTTCTGCGAAATCCTCTTTAATATTTTCTCGAAACTGCAGTTGCTTATTCAATTTTGTAGTTTTTACGAGCCTGCTAACAATGTATTAAACGATAATTATGACTTTGGTATGGTTCTTGAGGGCAGAACAAGACGGTTTAGTATCCAAGTGCACTAAAGTTTCGGGAGTAAAGGGACTAATTTTAATCCTATTGGCCTAACTGTACAGTCGTCTCTTCTCCCAAAAAATATTTACGACGTCATTATCCCAAATGCCTGTTGGCTCTATTCCCTTTATGCCTCGACTTTCTTTAGCGGCTATTATTACTTTACATTGTTCGGCAATACTGTACAGATACTTAAAGAAGCTTTTTTTTACACGCCATATGCCCAGAACGTTTTACATTTAATTCCTTAATATTTTTTCTAAATTGTAATGTAAAAACGTATAATGGCACTTCAAATTGACAAAAAAGAAAATCCACTTATTGTTTTTATGACCAAACATTATAAATATCTTAGACATCCTGTCCACAACCTCTTTTAACGAAAGGTTTAACGAACTCTTGAGCTCACCAAGTGTTTGGGAAGAATGAACCTATTATATGAAAATTCAGCGGAAAAAGAAGGCTGCAACAGGATGCCAGTCGAAGGCTCCTTTCCAACGTGCTGCGCCTCTATATACACGCGCGACCGCTGCAGCACACTGTACATATATATAGTCTTTGTCTTTCACAGCTGACTGCTGTTGCGAGGGGCGAGAGCCAACGCGGCCACCAGCGCGGCGATTAGCGTGGGTTCTAGAACACCCTGATTGTTCCCAGTACGTTGTACTTATACTTATATACATATGCGTACACACACACACACACGTGCGCGCGCAACATGGTTTTTTGGTGTTGGGTTTTCGAAAACACGTGTTTAGAAATCTGTCAAGAAACGTTTTCATTTTCGTGTAGTGTATAAAAAAGTAATGCACGTTACGTTAAATATTATGCTTTTATATTACAAAAAATTGTAAATTTCTTCATTTAAATTTTCAGAGCAGGTATATATTCAATAATTATTGGAACTTAATATTGTTAAAACCTTGTTTTCGTTAAATGTAGGTAAAGGCAATCTGTAAAAACAATAATTATCGGTATAAGAATGTACAATAACAATTGACAGAACTACAACTCCATTATCATTATAAACAAATGTTATACTCTCATATCATTACATAAACAAAGTACATCAACTTACTTTCCGCACCATATATAAACCTATTCACGCATAAGAATTCAAAACTACGCATCTATACGCGCGCTTCCAGCATCCAACTCCTCGGAATACCTCCACTCATGTCTGCGATACTGATGCTTCATACACGCAAAGTACAACAACACAACCCACAAGTCGCATCATGTATACTTCTATACCTACACACAACACACATAGCAACGTCGCATCTCTCGCATTATCACACGCGTGTGTAAGTATACACGCATCGCACACGGCGTCCCCAAGCAACAGCAAGCAGGCACCATAACCTCAAAAAAAAGAGGGCCCTGTATAGACTCGCTTTGTGCCTGTATATATCTCTATATATATATATATCTATATACATATAGCCACTCGCTCAGCATGCTGCTGCTGCCTGCTGCTACTGCTGGCTGCTCATGGCTTTGGCTTGACGCGCGCGAGGGGAAGAGAGGGAACGAAAACACGCCGCCGCCGTCGCGCGCGCGCACAGCCACCACAGTTCGTGCATTCAGTTCAGTCCCCGCGTGCGCGCTTGAGCCAGCGTGTGCATTTTATAGCCGCCGACCGCGTCCGACTTTGTTTGTTCGGGCCTTATACATCGTCGCATCGCTGTAGTGTTTGTTGTTGTTGTTGCTGTTGTTGTATATACCTATATAATCTCGTGAACGGGTACGTTGATTAGTGAAGATATATATATTTATCGTTCGCGTGAGAAAGTTGTCTCGTGCGTGTGTCTGTATATATAGCGCACCGGCGTTAGCGACGACGAGACACAAGGGAGAGACTCACGGCTGACGTTCCCTCCACATATATATATACACACGCACGACAGACGAAGAGTCCACTCACCCTCGCACATATTATATATATATATATACGCTGACGCTGTATATGTGTATAAATATATATACATATTCGAAGTTTACGGGTGTACTGATATATAAAATTTCGTGCTCTTCGGGTTGATCCGAAGACGCTGTCGAGAAAGCAAAAGAGTGATATATAGCTTGAGAAGATTTTATAGGTAAGTCTACCGTAGGTATATATCTTGCTGATCATGTGTTGCTCAACAGCTGGTTTTTCGCGTGAAGCGCGCGCGTGTGCTCGCGTTAAACAAACGACAGCGTTGTGTATGTGTATAGGTATATATATATGTGCGTCAGTCACGCGGTGTGGCGACGAGCTGTCAGTTGTCGAAAACATTGCACGAGTTCTACGTGGAAAAAGTTATAATATATATAGAGGGTTTTATAACAGTAAACGCCGAGCGTGGTGAGAGCCGATTTTCTGACGAGTCGATCGATCTTGTTTCTTTTTATCACCTATTAGAGATATATAATTGCTAGGTATAGAGAACTGTAACGAGCGTTGGTTTTTTTTCTTTATTTTCAACTGAAGGGTAAGAAAAAAAGTAAGTGGACGCAGGATTTACGCTGCATTGAACGTAACCTAGAAATATATCCATGCTGAGGAACGCGCGGGTAGCCAAGCTAGCGGGGGATTGAATTGGAGCAATGTTTTCTCTCCGTTATTGAGATTAATGCCGAGCGGAGGTTTATGACCTGAACAGTTATGTAAATATAATATAACAATGGTTAAGTGCAGCGTTGTTTTTCATATCTTTACACGTGTTATTATAGTGTTCATACCTTATAAATAGATTCTCCGGGTCTACTCCGAAATGTGCAGAAAAAAATATTGGCTATTCTTCGCAATGGCTTTCTAATTTATCTATTAGTCTCATGTCGGCATAGTTATTTTAAAAGAATATAACAGTACATTATATATATATATATATATATATATATATATAATAGATGCATCGTGAATCGTCGCTGCTGTCGCCGCTATGCTGGCACGTGCGGCTGGAGCTCTGCATCGAATTTCACAACCGATTCACGTCGTTCCTCGACTGACGCAGTTCAGCTGACTTTATCCAAGCCCCTTTATAATTGCTTCCCTAGACAAAATTATATAAACTCTCGTCATTTATACTATTCACACCGCCAAACGTCGACGTACGTCCCATCAAGTGTATAATATATACGTATCATATATTCCCACGCATGATTTCTAACTCACATGTATATATAATATATAATATTTACACACAGTTGCATTCCGTCTTATCTTGACGCAAATCACGCTCTCGTTTTCTCCTTTTTTTTTGTTCTTCGCGCACGAGAAGGATTCTACGAGTATTGCGCGCTCACGCGATTATTTACAAACTTGTGCGTCTTATCGCGATGCTGATGCGCGTGAGTTGCCGTGCAGCTCGTCGTCGCTGGCAAGTGAGATTTTTTTTCTTTCTTTCTTTCTTCTGGGGGAAGAGCGGAATGACGCGTGTGTAGGGATATATATATAAGGGAGACCGGTTGAACTACACGTGTGTGTGTGTGTGTGTGTGTATATATATATATGCGTATAGGGGAGTTTTGGCTTTTACTTTTGTCGCGAGTGATATACGTATAGGAGAAGTTTCTCAGTGTTTGAGATGGATTTTCCGGTTTGCCGATCTAGTTTGATCGAGAGGCAAGTTTTAGCTCGTGCGTATAAAGGGGGAGCGAGTGTTCGAAGTTTGTTTTGTTTTGTTCATGGTATATAGGGAATGGATTGAAGGCTCGTCTAAACGTGAAATTCTTCGTCGTTACGGTGGTTTTTTCTTCATTCGGGTTGGATTTTTACGCGCGTTATCATGATTTTATCAAAGAAATTTTCATGCGATCGAACCGCGTGATCGATTAAGATAAACTTTAATTTAAGGTAACTGGATATATTTCTGTACTGCAAGCATATAATTATTAGCCTCGGATACCAATCATGTGATCACTGTAAAAATATAACATTTTTGTATACGAGTCAAAGTTAAATTTAGTCGTTTATAGTTGAAAAGCATAGCGTCGCGTTATTAGCTCTGTTATAACATGGTACGTCAGAAGCGATCATTTTTTTTTACATCACGCAAGGAGAACACTCTTATCTTTATTGGCTTTAGAAATCACGTAATTTAGCAAGTTCGGCTACCTGAGATAAAAATCATATACACATTACACATTTGCGTAACGTTACCAGGAGTTCATCTCCAACGAGTGTAAATTCACAAATCTCTCTTGTGGTACAAGTACACACATATATACCCTCCTTATATATTTTTTTTTACATATTTTTCCGCTAAACCAACGCATTCCTTTCACCATGCAACATACAGCGATTCCGCGTGAAATTTCTATAAACAAACCGTCTCTCACACGACGACGCAGAAACCGATCTTTAAAACTTTCCAGGCGCACGCGCACTGTGCTCTCACCCGTTCAGAAGGTATAATATGCGTATATAACGAACTTCCTTCCCACTGTATATATTATATATACAAAGTCACCGTCTGTTGGAGCACGCATTTAACTCTCAATGGTGGATAGTGCGTTGTCTCCCCTTCTTGAAAGTCCCACTGTTTACCAACAATTCAATGCCCTCGGTGCGTTGCACTGTTGCTGCTGCTGCTGCAACGACGTAACGCACCGACGGTAATTGGTATATAGCGGTGTGAGCGTGCACGCAGAGTCGGTGATTTCGACAATCGGCCAACGGCCTTGTGCCCACGTGACTTGGAGAACGAGGGGTAATTTCGTTATTAGCAGTGTAAGGTTGCCGGACGTGTACTTTTGTAATTGAGAGGGTAAGGGTTTGGACTTGAGTGCGGAGGTGGTGGTTAAAAGACTCAGTTAAGAGAGGCGCGGTTTAATGTTCAGAAAGTTTTTGGAGTATGATTGTCTGAACTGGTTTGATAGTTTTAAGGATGTTTTTATTGATTTGTGGCGTTGATTTCTTTGGTGATCAGTAAATTTTTTCTGTATTTTAGAATTTTGGTATTTTATTAAGATATAAAAAAACCTAATTTAAAATTCACATTCATATATATGCAAATATATGTACCGATAACAGAAGAGAATTCTTCAAACGCTTGCAATTTTCTAAATTCAGGTTTTTATAAAAATATAAGAAATAAATATTCATAATATCTGTCCGTAAAGTCTATTTTAAATGTATAGGATTTAACTTTTCAAGGTTACAGGATGCCTTCGAGCAATCTATCAAAATCTTGTTTTACTTTCCCTTTTACTAGAAATTAATTTTTTCAATTTTACTTAGCAGACATACGCGCAAAAAACATTGTCTGCAGTGTCTATACCTCAGTAAAAATAATTCATCGACAGCACACAAGTCAATGAACTATAAACCATCGGTCGGTCTGACAGCGAAATCGGCGCTCGCACTTAAACTTAACCCTGAAAAACCTCGAAGGCATACACTTGAGTTCCTGGAATATACACACGACAATCGAGCCGAACATATCCATCACAACGGGTTTGATTGACAGGACGTTAATTAAAAAAAATTGACGAAGCAGACGCCAGCAATATAATACACTTTCACGCGACTTTCAAGGTCTCATGTAATATACTTTGTCATGCAAGTTTATACCTTATTTCGACCTTTACAACCTACGCGTACTTTTATAATTTTCTTTTTCTCTATTTTTTCCTCTCGATTCGTTTGCGTATATACGTATATACAAGTGAATCTTGCTATGGTTCGTCTCGTATACACGCTTCGTCATTCGTGTGCTGCGCGTGTCTCATATGCATGGAATGAAATTTTTGCCTCATTAGTCGGCTGGGATGCTGAATTAAACATAGCGCGAAAGCGAATGCGTACGCGTGTATATGCGTGGTTACTCCTTTTTTTGCTCGACTCGCGCATAGGCAGTGGTATACGTACTTATTGTAGGATATGAAGTAGTAGTAGTAATACCACGACTTTTTAAACCTTTGATTTACCGACTATCTTTATTGTATTTTTTTAAGTGAAATCACTTACCCGTATGAGACAATTTTTCCTTGTAATTTGCGTTAAAAAAAATTATCAACACACCGTGTACTTTTTACAATTGTAAAGTGCTAAATGAGGAAACTTTTTTCGTCATCATTTTTTTCTCCTATTCTCATAAAAATATTTTTAAAACCAGTATACTAGAAAAAATTGGTTTCCGTTGCCGTTCTCTCAAAAATTTTTTGCCGTTCCCTTTTTTTCTCAAAAAATTAACATACTCGAATACAATCCAAATGAGACAAAAAAAAAACAAAAAATATATTTCCATTCTGCATTTTTATTAATACCGCGATGTTAATCAACTGCACCCTCTTAATTTATTACTGGATTAATTATTCCGAATGCTCCCCGCTCACTGTGCATACGATTACCATCTGAAATCCGCATACAATATACCGATATACCACTGCTTTCAAATATACACTCGAAACAATTAATCAGCTTTCTGACCCGGATAAAATAAAAAATCTTCTTTTTTTGTTCCACCGTAGGAGTTCGGAGAATTCAAGCCCACTAAGATGGAAGGAAACCTAACGGAGTTCGAGGAGAGCGTGTCTTTCGACCTGGACGACCCGGACTTTGCACCAACTTCAGTGCCTCGCACTGCCGCCCACGGAGTCTTCCGTGGAGTAAAATTTGCTACTGAGATCGCCTTGAACGTCAACAAATGTGAGTAGAACTTTTTTATTCAGCATTGTGTTGAAAGAGAGAAGAGGGTCGACGACTTCCGGTTGTGGTATAGAGTTTGATATTAATATTAAGGAAACATCCGCAAGTGTATGTATATGTTTTATGTTAAAAGAGAGGGAAGAGACGTGATCTCATGGTTGAAGTTTTTGTGTTTGGTTTGCGATTGTAAAACTGAAGTGTAATTTGTTCACGCGATAATATTTGATGTTGAATATATATTATGATCAAAAGACACCTGAGTGAGTCATCGAAAGATACTTTTCCCAAGGCCTTCTTCCTGATTATTATATTAATTCGTATATTCGTATAATCGTATAAAATGTTGATAATAATTAAAGGACAGTAAATTTTAACCTTTCAACTTTCCCTAGCCTAAAACGAATAAAATCTTAATTAAAACCTTCAATTACCTTCACAAACCCGTACATTAATATACCACTAACCAATCGCTTACCGATCGTTCGTCACTTTTTATCACAAAACTTTCCCTAACCCGGCACCCAAAGAAAAGTAAAAGCCATTGAAAATACACTTTCCTCCATCCACTGCCATCTCATCATCTCCCATATACCCATAATCCACACACACACACATATCTTTTTACCGAACAAGGTTCATTCACACATGAGGCCCACCGCCGCTCACCAAATTCGTACATGAATGAAATCCCCCCCGCCACCATCGCTACAGCAGCATAAGGTTCATCGACCTTACTACGTGTATTACTCAGAGACCAACGTGTGTTCCCTGCACGGAATCGGTGCACGCACATTATCGAACGTTCACACGCGAAAATTCGCAATGACAAACGTCCACGTTAAAACCATTGTTATAGGCATGCATATTAAGTATATATAACCGTGAACGAGTTGCTGAGCGAAGCGTGTCGTGCGCGATGGCACATCGGTATATAGTGTATGCGTGTGTGTCGTCTGTGGGAGCCTATTAAATTCCGCAGGGCGGACGAAAACGAGGAGGAAAACGTCTCGTTTCGGCTGTGTGCGGTCACGTTTGTGGAAGAGAAGACAGGGAGAGAGAGGGAGAGCACGTGAGCAATGCGTGGTCGGTATTATTGTCGTTTTACTCGATTTTTGTGACGATGGAAGTGCGCCGGGTTTATATGTATATATGTATGTGTGAGGGCTTTGAACGGGATTTGGATGTTGCGTTGGATTGAGCAATGATAGTTTTATTTTTTGTTAAAGGAATGCTATTGAATCTTTTGCGATGGTTCATTGATATGTTAATGTTTTATGAGTTTAAACAATATTTTTTAAATAGAATTTACATGGAGAAACATTACTATTTTTTATAGTAGCCGTGGGGCAGACTTAAATTCTCATGAAAATTGCTACAATTTATAGTAAAAATTGCTATTTGTATTGTAAAAATTATAAAGAGCAATTTTTACTATATACTGTAGTAATTTTTATGTGAAAATGTGTCTGTCCCTTCGCTACTATAAAAAATAGAGTAATTTTTCCTACATCCTACATTCCACAAAATTCATGTAAAACAGTCAATGGTTATTCAACGTATATTTTACTTCATTAATTCATTTCTTTCTTGGAACTTTTTCAGTCAATTCTCGCTAACCTCTTACCTTTCAAAGTCGTTACCATTTCTAATCATTATTGTAACCTAGGCATTGAACTCTCTTTGACCGTTCATTGTGTAAATTCTCTTCTTTCACTTTTAAAACTGTCATTGGGAACTTTTTACCCAATTTAAAATTAAAAAATATCAAATTAATTCATTCAAAAAATTACTCAGCTTACTTTAATTCAGTATCATGTAGCTTCTATAACCACTGATAAAACTTATACATTCTCAAATATCATCAATAGCATTTAAAATTTTTAAAATGCAACATCCCATCTTGTACACTAATCCTCAAAGATACGTTAGATTCTACCAATGCAAATACTCAACGGTATACTCACACAGATGCATAAACCATACCGATCCTCACCGCAAAAATCACACGCTCTTCTCTCTGTGTATTTCTCTGCTTAAGTGTAAAAAAAAAAAAAATCTCCACTAGTGGCAATTGCAGTTTACCGTTGCGCGACCTGCCGCCTCGCCTCGTTTCTCCCACCTCTTACTCCTCGAGTGCTACGCGTATGCAATTATGCATGCTAATGCGTCCGCGCGCTCCGATCGAATATCCGGCGTGACACACCCGTAAAGCTCGACTGTTTATTGCCGTGCTGAAGTTGGTCATTGTTGGTGGTGATGTAAGGTTAATGTACACGAGAGAAAGAGAGAGAGAGAGAGAGAAGGTACTTAAGAGTTTTGCGAGAGGTTTCAGCGAAGGAAATGAAAGTTGTTTGTTTTTGGTAGAAGGTATAATGAGCTGGGCGAGGAGGTGATGTATTAACGATGCACTATTCAGAGATGAATTATTGAAGCTTTGAAAAAAAAGATGCACGTCACGTGACGTAATAACGAGGAAAACGAAGTGGTAAAAGAATGGTAATCGGTTATGTAAGTGTAAAATACTTTAGTATATATACCGCGCAGCATTTTTCAGTTGTCTTCCAAAAAATCAGACGATTCATGCAAAACATTTGGACGATATTTTGTGTAAATAAAAGAAAAGCTAGATGCAGCGCGATTTTTGCGGTCGGTTCATCGTACCGCTCCGTAATAACAGCGAATAATGTTTCTTCTTTTTTGTCTTTTCGTGACACGTGCCTCCCGAGTCGTGCAGTTGTGATAATAACGTATACATTGTGCGCGGCTTATCGCGCGCATGAGTCGATGTCACGCGCGTGAGTGTTACCGAGATCGTGATCCCCAGCCGAAAGTCGATTTTCACAAGCGTGATGAGATTCGTGTTTGCGTACACGAGTGTATGTGTATACCTTGGTAAGTTTTATAAGTGTTTATCCGGCGTGATTTTTTGAGGTGTTTGTGATATAAGAAAAGCCTGTTTAATAATTTTTAATAAATAATTTCAAAATTAAATAAAAATGTTAAAAATTTATGGATTAAAAAAATCAAACTGGATTTGAATTAGGTTTAAATAAAACTCATTCATTTTAAATAAATTTAAATAGTTTAGTATTAAAGACATTAGCATACTTGAAATGAAAAAGTTTTGTAACTTTTATACATTCAATTTATTTTAAAATTTATGAGAAGAAAACGAAACATTCATATACTCGATAAATCGATGCAATGTATCAATATCTCCTTTATTTCCGCGATCGAAATCTATAATTGTCGTTTGATAAAATTAATGAGAAGTCAGAAGTATGTGATGTTATCTCTCGCTAAAAAAATCAAACCAATTATTTCCAATATCCATGCACTTGAAATGAGAATACATTTCTCGGCAAAGGAAAGGAAAGGGAAAAAAAAATGTCTGTTGGTCATGTGAAACGTAACTTTGTTATCAAGATGCGCATCGGCGTGTTCCGGGAAAAGATGCGACACATTAGACATGAGGCGCAGAAAAAAAAAATTATGTAATTTTGCGAGAAATATGCTACTTTTTGTCGTGTAAGATTACATAATTACGTAACCCTGAATTGACTTTGGTCGGTTGTCGGTCGTCGTCGCCGAAAGAGTATATATAGCTTTCAACTCACACAGTTTTGCATAGTTGCATTCGCGTGAAAAATGATAAATCTATGGTAATTACAGTTGCCGAGATTTTTTCAATTTTAACCATTTAAAAGCTTTGTTCTCTTCTCCATTCACTTTTGTTGACTCCGTTCCGTTGACTTTTATTTTGTCATTAAAAACACTCGTGAATCATTATTTAACTTCTATCTTACATCATTGTGTCGATCTTGTCACACCAATTTTTCAAAACTACACGTATAATAAATATTCAAACCCACTCAGCACTCCTGAAACCAAAAACCTCTATATTTACATACAAAACCTTTCTTTTACAAATCGAATAAAATCTCATCACATTATACCCACACGATCTGATAAACTATATCCATCCTCGTATCGAGGGTTGCAGTATATGTCGCATATCACCACCGCGACCACAGTATAGCTAATACGAGGCGTGCGAGTGCAAAGTATCGTCGTATGTATATATATAGCGTATATCGCGTATCAACACACCGCGGGGTCCACGTTCGACGAGGGTAACCGATACTCACTTCCATGATATACGCATTTTACGCCTCGACGGGCTACCGTCGATCTCTCATTACACTTACTGCATCAGACGCCGTTGTCGCATTGTGTGAGGATGCAGCTTTCTCGCGTGCAGCATTCGACTACCAAGAATTGCTGTACGGCGCCGGCGGCGGTGGTGGTGGTGGTGGTGATGGCGTGCAAGTATGATGAGTTGCGGTTTCGGGGTGTCGTTTTGTTCGCGGGATGTTTGGACGATTAGGAGTGGTTCGTTGGCAAAGGTCAGAGGATGTGGGAGAAAGAAAAAGAGAGAGAGAAAGAGAGATACAAGTTTTGGATAAGGTTTGTGGTGATCTCATATTGTTCATGAGTGTCTTTGTTTCTGTGATAGATAATAGTGGTTCTAGTTTCAATGACGAGAATTAGATTAATTTTGCTTTTCAAATTTAGAACAGGTATTTGTAGCTTTACAGGTGTGTGTGTGTGTGTGTAATTATATATATAGGTGTATTATATACAGGTATATAATTTTAAATTTCATAAAGTGCCATGGGTCTGAAGTTTACAACGTTGGGACGCAACGAAATAATTTCTCACAAATAAATAAAACAGCTAAACTTTTGCACGATTCAGTGAAATCTT
>JAYJLV010046305.1:0-21345 GCA_036873485.1 Torymus texanus
GAGAGAGAGAGAGAGAGAGAGAGAGAGAGAGAGAGAGAGAGAGAGAGAGAGAGAGAGAGAGAGAGAGAGAGTATGTATTATTATTGCGAGATTGCATGTATGTGTGCATGGATGAGTGGTTTAACAAAGTATATTCAGATTTTTTATATAATCAAACGCAGACTTTGTATAATTTAGTTGAATAATGGATAGTTCATTAAGGTGCCTATTATATATATTGTATTTTATTACTGCATTCAAACAATTATTATTGCTAAAGGAACGATAACTAAAAGGAATTAATTACAATGTCACTGCTGCTAGCGTTGACATACGAGGAGTCTTTTTTTAAAAAGTTTATTATTGCTCGTGTGCTCATCGAATGAGAGAGACTGGATCTAATGATAGATTTAAACAAATAAAAAATAAATAAACGATATCGTATTTGTTAAAAACATATTTGTATGAAAAATTTCACTATTGTGTGCATACAAAAATAAGAAAGAGAAGTAAAAATAAAAACGTAAGAAATATGCAAATTAACGACTACGAGAAGTGATTTAGGCAGCGGTGTTTGAAGTTGTGATAAAGAAAAGAAACGAAAAGACAAGTGTTTTATGATCGTTAGAAGTTTTTCTTTGACGCTATTATATATTGTATACCTTTTTCGTGCAATGAGAGACTTTTACAAAAGAGGACAAGAGCAGCAGCAGCACATAGATACATCCATATACACTTGCAAACGCACTTCTTTCTTCATCCTCGTTTTTTCCCCCCCTGTAAATATTATTGTATACGTATATACGGCGCATTCTTCATTTCGGCAGATTAAAAGATAAAAATTGTACTCCGGATCAGGCCTACGAGTGTTGAGAGAGAGAAAGAGGGAAAGAGCGCGAGACATTTTGTACAGAAATATTTGCATATTCTACATACATAGTGTATAAAAAGAAAATGAATCACACAACGCGCCTAATTCTTTTTTTTTCTTTTTTTTTTACCGAACCCTCTTTTTAACTCTCGTTTACAGTAAATCTTCTGCCCCCTTCGTCGCTATACTTTTATTTATTTCGCACGTATGCTCTCCCCCGCGTATGTACAATGCGCACGATGCAGGAAGAAATGAATGATTAAACGCACTTCGTTACACCGCCGCGAGGCGGTACGCCATGGAACCTTGCCATTCGCGTCGACGGAATTCCTCGGTCTTATATCAATTTTCTATTTTTTTTTTATTTTTTTTTTTAATATTTTTTTGTAATTGTTCTCGATCGAAGAAACGACAGAGACGTGTCGCGAGGGAGGGGACAACATTTCTACACACATTATTTTTTTCAATACTCAGAGAGAAAGAGGAATGAGACGAGGTATAAGAGCGAGAAAGAGAGAGTAAAAGAGTGATTGAAAAATTGTAAACAGACCTGC
The DNA here is from genome assembly GCA_036873485.1 of Torymus texanus. Lineage (NCBI taxonomy): Eukaryota > Metazoa > Arthropoda > Insecta > Hymenoptera > Torymidae > Torymus > Torymus texanus. The sequence goes on from JAYJLV010046305.1 coordinate 1,405, forward strand.
GCGTGCGTTTGTGTAATATTATGTTTATGACGCGAGGAAAAGCCGTCGGTTACGAACCGAACTATCCCGCTCCGTTATATTATATATATACTTATGCGTCGGGTTCTCCCCCCGATTCGTCATTATTTTTTTTTTCTTCTGGTGAAGAGGCGAGTACAGTGCGCTTGGACAGCCTTTACTTTATAGTTATTATTGTACCTAATAAAATATACGACATTTGTATTTGAAAAAACAAAAACACGTTCTCTTATTTCATTTGTATACCCTCACGTTATATGTATTACGTTCTATTATGAATTATTAAAACGATTTTAAATTACAAAGTGTATCGATCCAATTAAATGTTATTTGCTTTGTAAGAAGAGCTTGTTGTTGAAATGACTATTTGGAGGCACGTGGCGGACGCATGCTCGATGATTGAAAGCAAATTTTTGGTTGCGTAAAAGAAAACTTACGAATATATTTTAATTGAATTGCTGGCAATTACAACAAATTATTACATACTTGTATTAAATGTCCTAACGTAAGAGGCCAATGAAGTACCAATGTGATACTAATGTAAAAAGTATGTGGCCATTAAACGTAATAGAAACTTTTTTGAAAAAAAAAAAAAAATTATAAATTTATATAAGTTTTAAATTTGAAGCAGTACTTATAAAACGATGAGATTTATTTTTTGTCTACTTGATAAAACTTGATAATGGTACTGATAAGGGAAAAGTGACACATGCATAGACGGCGAGGGTCAGTAGGATTTTTCATTTTCTTAGGAATTGTGCATGATCAATCCTTCTGGGAGGAAGTAGATGAAAATACTGAAACATAGGGGTTGTTAAAATCAGAACATTTATCGGAACGGCAAGATTGACACTCGTCTTATTGAAGGTCTCCCCCAACTTATACAATTACAAGTTTTTAAATATGTTCACTTCTAAATGTCAAATTATTATTTTTAACAAGAAAAATTGTATTGTAAATTTTTGATTTATCGAATTTTTACTTATAGCGTATTAAAAGTTTATTAAAGCTTTTTTAAATTCTATTGATAAATAAGGTTTTTGTAAATGAATGTTAACTTTCTAAGTGCCGAAGATGTTAATGCAATCAAGTGTAACTATTAATAATCGGCTGGCGCTCGTCATCTAAATAAGCGCCGTCTATCACAACGTATATACAACATCCATCTGTTTACAAACTTGAAGATTTCACAGCATCCTCTGTACGTAGAACGTCCAACTATTAAATTTTAATACGTCATAGATAAAAATTCGATAAATCAATCATTTTTAATCCAGCTTTTAAATAATAACTTGAGATTCAGAGGTTACATGTTGGAACAAATCTTTTTCGTATCTTTCTCATACTATACTTTCATAAGGTGCGAAAAACTTCCATGAAGATTGCAAAGGGAAAGAATCAATCGGAAAGAAATGCGGTAGCGAGTTAAATGAATTGCATCTGCCATATGTAACTCTGATTCAAACTGCACGGCTTTCCGGTTTTTCAGTGTATGATGTTGCGAAATCGACGCGTTCAATGAATCTCTCGTGTTTGTTATGGATTTTCATTTTTTTTTTTTTTATTGTATTTTGTGAATATAAAATAATTTATACTTAAATAATTTTTTTAACGATTGTTCATTAAAGTGATGTACAGTAATTTTAGATTATTTTTATTTTTCTTATTCGTCATTACAACAATAATGCATATTTTTAAACGTCGCATACTCTGTTGTTTATTCAAAAACTTATTTGTTTTTTCGTTCAACAATCAACCACCATTTCTCTCAAAAATAAAAACTATATACTTTTCTACAAACGCAATCACAAAGCTATATACCCACATACCATCCACATATTCTCCACTCACTTTTACCTTTCGCAACAAACCAAATTCACTTCCCAATTATACAAAAAAAAAAAACCAGCGGCTCTCGAAATTCGCGGTCCATATACACATACATACAAACACGCATACAACATGCTCGATACTGCGCATGCACTCGCTTTACTTTGCCATTGACCTAGAATCGAATTGCAGGCTATACTATATACATGCGGGGCTACACATTGAACGTACAACCTCGACTCGTCGGTCGCTCTTCTCGCTCGCGCCTTCTTTTTTCGGTAAGAACAAGGAGAAAGAGAGAGAGAGAGAGAGAGAGAGGAAGGAAGGAAGGGGATAACAATCGTGGTTACGTAATTATTTGCACACGGCGTAAGTAAGTATATAAATATATCATATAAGTATAATAAAGTGTTTGCCGATTTTCTTACGTTTTTTTTTTCGGTTCAGTCTCTAGTAGCTCTAATTTTAGTATACGAGTGGCGAGCGAGTGCTGACGCAGTTGGAAGCCGTTGTGTGTGTGTGTGTGTGTGTGGGTTTGTGTCTAGGATGAATGATTAGCTCGTTTAACGTATATAGATAAACTGAAGTTTTGCGCACTAATAACTTCGCCATTTTGACGCGCACGTTTAGCTATATATATATTTATTTACAACTGACGAAGATTTTCTTTTCTTGTTAGACATTTAAGGAGCTGTTAATACGTACCGCATACATTCCACATATTTACATAATACGTTTTTATTAAACTAATCGTATAGCTTCTTCGAATGGAAAAAAGAGAACTGCAATAATCGTCCTATACGAGGAAACAATTATACGTACAAATCGATCGGCAGTTGCACGAAGAAAAAAGAAAAGAAAGAAAATATCGTTATTGTGCAATGACGGAACTATAAGAAAGAAACGAGTTTTCCTTCCCACTATATATATATATATACATATATATATGCGCGGTCGATAAATCCGTGCTTCTATAAATATAACAACCATCGTGAAAATCGCGTGCAAGCGCAGGTGTGTATACATTAATTTTGTATTCAAATATTAGCATCGCGTCGGCGTTTAGGAAAACACCTCAGTCACGGTGTTTGGATTTTCGTGTTGTTTCCGGTGTAATTAGTGTATAAATGAGGTGCGACAGGTTTTTTAATTCAGTGACTGCGCATTATATACACTTATAATGATGAAATTTAAGATAAAAAAAAAGTTGATCCGCAATTAACAGTAAAAATATACTGAAATTAACGGAAACCCTATATAATCTACATCACGTAACCATTACTGTATACAATAAAGTCATTAGCTTCTTCCATCCTACACATCATCAATACGTAACAGTCAAGATTACATAGCTCAGGTCACTAAGAGGAACATGCAGCGCCACGTGCTCGGCAACCCACCAGACACCGATGCACTCACGTTTTTAACAAAAATCAAATTTAGACTTTCTCACTTGTGTATATACGCAATAATTCATTGGAACGTGGTCTAGATAGAATATACAAGTATATTACCAACAAAACCAAGTCACGAGTTAACCCATATCGCACGGAATTGCCAATAATCGCTCTTGTTACTATATACTTGCGTGCACAGAGTGAGCAAATTCTAGATCTTTCAGGTCATAGCGATATGATCGGAGAGGCACTTCGCGTATTTTATTCGATCTCGTTCAAGGGAATTCGAATTGACCGCCGCGCGCGTGTCGCATTTTATAATGATGAGAATAATATAATATGTGTGTATGCATGCTTGTGAATTGATGCGTGATCCGATTTGCAAATTGGAGCACGTATATATGTATAAAGTTATAATATACTGTACAATTCGCGTTTGTAACAGTTCTGTGGAGAGTTTCAAAAAATGCATGCGTATCCTTCTTGTTCCACCAAAATTCCGTTCCACAGTGTTATAATGATCGCGTTAAATTTAATTATATACGCTTGGTTTATTATAGCCCGCGGGTATATACACAGCTGCCAGTGTATTTATGAATATATGGAAGAATAAAATAGTGCGTATTTTTACCTCGATATTGTTATTTAATCAAATATCCTCGTACTTATATATATATATATATATATATATATATATGCTTAACGAATAACATTAATAATTTATGAATTACGAGGTATAAAAATCACATCGTTTAATACGAATAAAAAAAAAAGAAACAAACGAACACGACTGCGCATTTTCTTAAACCAAATATTATGATATACGCATGAAGATCAAGGTCTGGAAGCGTCTAGTTCAAGTCGAAGTTCAATGGTCGCGTGAACATGCAATGTTAAAAAAGTTACCAACTGCATCTGAAAAAACACCAAAATATTTATCAAACGTAAAAGCCTAAAATTGATAATATTTTAATAATAATTGTTGTTAAAGTAGACCGCGTATATTCATCGTTACATATACATAACTATTCAAACTTCAATTCCAAGAAACCCATTCGCCAAATTTCTATCCTCTTTCTTATATGTACATCTACACACACACACACACTTATGCGCACCCTTACGGTAACTCTCGGCGGGTATCCAGTTTTTAGAGAAAAATAGAAAGTTCCTCTTCTCTCTCTTTCGATAATCATCGACGCGCCGCTCTATACTAACACGTCGTCGTCGTATCCCCCACCATTCGCTACTTAAGTTCGTCCGCCACGTGCTCCAACGTGCGCGCGCCGGCCGCGTGTATATCTCGTACATGTTGCTGGTATAGTAAACGATGCACGTAAATTGTTAAAATCTTTGGTCCTGGTATAGCTACAATTTTGATTGTTTTTGAAAAATTCTTTTTGATATAGGTTAGGATAATTTTTCTTTATCTCGAATGCTCGGTCGTATATAGATACAATGAATTTTTGGAAAGGTGAGGGTGAGGGGTTGGTTAGGGGTGGATGCAAATGACAGTTGTAGAAGTAGGTTAGGTTATGGTTGTTGATAAGGATTGAGTGGATTTTTTATGGTTAAAGATTGATTTTGACGTTAAATTTACGTAAAATGTGATTTATAACAGCTAAACTTTAAGGGCGTGTAACTACCGTAATTTTTTGAATTTCTGAAAAATTCTTTTAACCTTAGGTTGGAAAAATTATGAGGATTGGCAATATCGAAAAAGAAATTTCGAAAAATGAAATTTTATTTTACCGATATGACGAGGTAAGAGAGTCGCAAGGTTGCCGGTACAATATATACATTCAAGGATATATTATACGAAAAAAAAATTTGGTTTCTTTTTAAAATAACTACAAGTTATCTAATAATGACCAACCCGAATAGATTTAATTTACGCGTGTCTTAATAGTAATCAACTCTTCATTGCTATTAATAACCGTGGATTTCCTGTTCAAAACACACACACGCACACATTCAACACACGACAACAACATAGAGTAGAATTGAAAAATCTACAAACTTGCGTATTCTTAGCATATTATTACAATACACTAACAGATGCGCAAGCAACTCGAAAGTTCCACCGTCTATCCAAAAAAGCGTCAGTCATTGACATAAGTATACATACACACATACAAGTACATAGTATATACTCCGCGTGTGTCATTGGGTTAGCACGTGCTTATAAACACCCGCGAGAGACGAGAAACATTGTACGTATATACTTATGTATCAAGTGATGATTATGATGTGCGAGACCCACGCGCGGGAGATTATTATCGAAGAGAACAGCTGAGCGCGTCTCCACCCGTAGTTTCGTCTAGCGTTTATAATTGTTAGAAATCGAGGATCGATTGTGGCTATGATTTTGAGTATTTTGAAAAAATTTTTTTATGCTGGTATCGGGAAATTAAGGGGAACGCAAATATCGAAAAAAAAAAAAAATTTTGTGATTTTTTTTTTAGGTGAGAGTGGATTAAGGGTGATTGGCGGTTATAAGGTCGCTGGGTTAATCGCTAAGTGTATCGCTATTTATGTATAGATTCTATATCTATTTGTTTTTATATGTTACCGTTTGTTAATGATTATACACAAACCTCTAACGTTTGTTCAAAACGGTAAATTTTATTAACTACTTTCTTCTCCCCCTGTTACCCAACAATACTTATATCAATCAACAGTTACATTTCCCTAAAAACCGATTAAATTCTGCGTTATTATATATCATCATTGGAAAATCCAAAACTACTCACAACTCTCTACAATACTCTACATTCCTCAAAAAAAAAAAAAAAAAAATCGAACCGTCTTGATAAACAAGTATACTATACATAATGTCTATATAATGGATGCGCTCTAATCTCATTATCGCGTATGCGAGTAGATTGTTGTTTGCACGCGGCGAGACGACAAAAAAAATGTATATGAATCGTGCCTCCCGGCATGTATATATACATATATACAATGTTTGTATATACAGCTTATACTTATACGTGGGCGCACACTAAAGATAGCCGGCAAGATAACATGAGTTGTGATGACGGGCGGCGGGAACTTAGTTCTCATAATGTTAAATATCACTAAGAATCAAGGGCCTATTGTAACTACAATTTTTCTTATTTTTGAAAAATTCTTTTTGCTTTATATTCAGGAAATTCTAAGGATTCTGAATATATGACTGTCATGGTGATCGAATGAAATTTTCGTATCCTTATGTATATACCGATCCAAGTATTTTTTGCAATACGGAAATGTAGGAGATCTGAAAAATGATGTAAAACCGTATGTATAATATATGGTCTTATGGAAATTACTATACTAATACATACATATATAGAGTATGTATACTAATGGTAACACGGACGCGCGCCGGTTTATCTCTCTTCGAGTATACGCGCGCGCGTATATACTTAATACACGCGAGAGAGATTCCCAACGGCGAACAAGGTCGGAGAGTAAGAGAGAAGAGAGACGTGAGTGAGTGACGGCCAGACGTGCGTTTGTTCCCGTTTTATAATTTTTCAATATCTAACTGCCTGTATTTAGGGTAGGGTTGGTCGTTTTGAAAAATTTTTTTTTGTGTTAGGATCAGTGTACTGTGCAGAGTTTCAATATAAAAATCAAAATTGAAATATGTTAAAATTAAAGGTTTTTATTCGTTAAATAAAACTGATGGTGTGATGTAGATGATTGGTAGTTTTTTTTTTATTTATGATATGGATACAAGGAAAGCAATGGATTGTTACATTTCTATCAATTTATCGAACGACGCGTAGCTTTCAAAAACGTTATATATACATCATTTCGTCTCGCGTGGTTTCCCCATACCACGCGCAAAAAACAAGAATTTCAACAACTGCGCAGTGTACATAGCTTCTCTCCACACACACACACACACACACACACACACACACACACACACACACACACACACACGCAGACGTGTGCGCCCCCGAAAATTGGCGCGCGTGGCTGTTATATACTGTTTCGAGAGCGGTTCGCGCGTACACCTTGGAAGAAAGTCAATGAAACCGGCTGCGCGCGGAGGGAGAGGATAAACGTACTACCGTGCGCCTGTCCGTGACGATGATATATAGATTGGATCGTTTATAATTTTCAAAGATTCGAAGCCTGTAGGGGATGTAGATTTTGGTATTTTTGAAAAATTTTTTTTGGTTTAGGTTTAGAAAATTTGGAGGATTTTGAATATTGGAATGGTAAAAGGTGAGGGTGAGGAGTTGAAGGTGGTGTCAGGTGAGAAATTAGGGTAGGTGAGGGTGGAGGTAGGTTGTGGATGGTGGTAGGAAGGGTTTGGGTAGTTTGGAAAGGTAAATTAGAAATTAATCGTTGTTCAACTTTTTAACCCTTATTTGAAATTTTTATGAATTAAATAACAATTCCAACATCGTTTTTGTTACTAACAAGTAAAATTCCTTCGCATTATCACCAATAACCACAAAAATTAATCATTTCCTCATTGACAAAAGACACGTTTAAAATCTAAAAACAACAATAATAAATTCACTCGCGTCATGCAATTATACCAAACCTCTCACTCAACCAACCCACAAAACTAAAAAAAAATGCACTTTCTCTAAAACCGAAAATTTTAGACCAGACCATATATAAAATAGATACACTCGTTCATCTAGCAGCCGGCTCTCTTTCTCTCACACGCCTTCGATCACGTGCGTGTGTATTCGTATATGTGAGAACGCTATACGTATATAGAGAGTCACATGTGCTTCGTCGGCACAGCTGAGCGAAACGTGCTACTATATATCCGTTAAAGTTTTATAACCACGAGAATTCGGGGGTTGATAGCTGCTTTGATTTTCGTTGTTTTTGAAAAATTCTTTTTCCATTGTATTCTATGAATTTTGCAGATTCCAAATATAAAAATAAAAAGTTACTGGTTATTAGGTAAGAAGGTGAAGGGGTAAAACGGTGGGGGTTGGATATATATTGGGAGTCGTGAAAATTTAATGCTGGAATGTATGTATGTAAAGTAAGAGTTTTACATTTGAAATAAAATATTTCATCATAAATTTGGATACGCCTCATATGTAAAAAAAAGGAGCAATTGGTATATATAATGACGAGACGCTCGAAGTATATATTTATATATGACTATGCTACTTTTACAACCTTATCGTCAAAACTTTCAAAGCCGCAAGATCTGCCCGCGCAAAACAGGAAAAATTTAAAACGTCACCAACACACATGTATACATATATACAAAGCAGCTGAAGGAAACACTATACTGACATAATCGGTGTATGCTCCCGCGGTGTGTGTCAATTACGTGTCGCGATAAATACGTCGCGTGGTATATACAGTGTGAGAACCCAGTTCTCACAGTTTTATAATCCCTTAACTTTGTAGCTTGGTAACATCTTTAATTACCATCCGTTTTTAAAAATTCTTCGTCCCTCGTATCACTGAAATTTCACGGTTTCTCGATCATTTAAAAATTACAGTGTTTGCATAATTTTTGTATGCAGCAGCCAATTTGTATGTGTATATATATATATATAAAAAGGAGGTTCCCAAGTGCGTGGAGCAAGGCCGATATATACGCGCGCGCGCGCTTTCAATCGGTTTATAATTTTTATAATGTACGATGCGATTGCTAAGTTGTTTTTTGATGGTTTTGAAAAATTCTTTTTGCATTGGGTTCAGTGTATTTTGTAAATGCCTAATAATGAAGAATAAAGTGGGAACAATAATTTTTCCGGGTTACTGTTTGGTTAATTTTACTAATAATTGTGAGTTTATAATAAATTTATATTTTAAGTTTTGAAAGCAAAAAAAAATTATGTTCGTAAATATATACAGTTACAGTACCGCGCAGGGGATTTACAGTAACATTATTTCGCGATACTTTCAAACCATTCGATATCCACGCTCACTTATAGTTAATCAATCGCAAATTACCCTTTATTTAAAATTGAATCGTTTATACACATCTCAATTCTCGCATCATTATACCCCACACACCAGCATTCTACTATTCCCTTATCACCGATGAAAGTCATGACGCTCGCAAGCACATGTGGCTGTGATAACCATCATCATTGCCCACTTGAACTCCGAAAAATCTTGACTATGTACACATACCGGAAACCGATACTCAATTCTATATATACGAATTTTCATCATCAGTATATACGATCTTATAACAATTATTATTCGCGATAATATATAACCAATTAACGGTTATTATTATAACCTCGAACAAAAGCGCGCGCGCTTCAATATATATACATAATCAAATTCTAATTGCACGAACAAACGCAGCTGCGCACGCGTCCGATAAAGTTATTGTACGAGAAAACGAGGGGAAAGAAATTCATAACGCGGCCACTCTACAACTGCAGCATCATCATCATTATGACTTCGCGATATAATATGTTACATCAGCGCGCGCGAGCGAGCGCATATGTATACACACCCCGCGAAATCGATCAATCAGCGTGCGATATATGAAATTGTTTACGAGTTGCATGTATATTTTTTTTAGTCTGATATACGTATATATATATATATATATATGGAATAAACATGGTTGTTTATTTGGTAGGCAGGTACGTTATACATATACATGGCTGGGGTGCTGATGAAACAAATACGCAGGCCGTTGTACGCTGCGACTGGACGGGCGTTCAGGACGTTGCCGAGGACGAGTATGAAGGCTGAGGTAAGTGTATAAGTTGAGGATATGGAAGAAGGTTGTAGTACACGTGTTCGTTGATAAAGTGTGCATATATGAGATAGAGATAAGAATTGTGGTGCATCTTTTCCTTTTTTGTTTCCTAATGGAAATTCATGTATATGTGTGTTGAATAAATTTAGTGGATTCTTTAAAAATTCTAGATTTTTATAGTAGACCAATATGATGCAATGACGGTTTTGGGTTTTTCCTTTATTTTTCTACGTTTTTAAACGTCATTCGTCATGCAATCTATATAAGTTCATTCACGTGCTCGTTTATCGAACATTTTATCGCTATGAGTTTGCTTGAAAAATCTAACAAACGTTGTCTCACTCTAAACCCAAAACTAAAATTGCCAACAACCCTGTTAAACCGCAACCAAAAACCATCTAAACAAAAGAAAATAAAACAAAGGCATATAATCAACCATCCCCGAACTCAGCACATCGCATTCCATTCGAACCCTCCAACAATCCCCTCTCTTTCCTCTCTCTCTCTCCTCTTACTCTTAAAAAAAAAGCGATAGCAGCAGTAGCAACGGCGCGAGCACACGAGAGGCGCAACGAACTGTGCGGGTCTGTAGTAAGTAGTGGTGGGGATAGAGACGCGCGGCTGCTTTAAAAAGTCGAGTTTCCCGATAGCGAGCGATCAGTAACTCGCGCGCCGCTTCTCGCTCTACATCGTCCTCCCAGCCTTTTGTACATTCATATATATATATATCTCAGAGATCTCAGAGAGAGCGTTGAGGTAGCCACGAGGAGTATTAGTAATTGTAAGGGTGTATATTTATAGATTTATATTATTTATTGGAGACGGTTCGGCGTTGCCAAAGGTGAGTGTACATAAATATTATTTTCTTTTTCTTTTTTCTTTTAAGTATAAAGGTATATAAAGGAAGGAGGAAGGTAAAATCAGTATAGTATTGTAAAATTTCACAATGTTAGTTAAGAAAGTTGGGAAACATCGCGTTTGGTCTATTATTAAAAAAGGTCGTTGCACGTGAGTGGCTCAATTGAATCGTCGGTAGGAGATGTATATCCGTATATAAGAATATAATGAATGGAGTAATAAGTGTCATTGATAAGCTTATAAAATATTGTCGCAGGTATTAACATTTAATTTTGCTGTACACGTTAACATTATCTCCCTTTGTGGATTAATGAGAGAATTTCACGCGCGCTCGATGACAAATCGCTTCAAACGAAAGGCAAGGCTGAATAATTCCAACAAATTGACCTTATTTTGATAAACGAGATCGCGAAGAAAGTTGTATATGTAAATTTTTGCCATCGATTAAAGTGTCTTGTTTTTTTTTCTTCTTCTCTCTGTGCGCGTACCCGGCTGTTCTCGATACATTGCAAATGTTAACGATATTATCGGTATACGTGCATGTCAGTATATAATGCGTGATGAAACCCCGGCGCGCACTTGAATATATATAATTACATGTAAAAACTTGATATTACATTTAAAAGAAAAATGAACAATTAACTTTCGGTTCAGCGTAAGGTTTTTTAACAAACTCAATTGCATCACTATATACTTACTTCTATTAATACCAACTGACCGACGTGATCATAATAATTAAACGAAATTAGAGTTCAAGGAAAAACACGCGCGAATTAAATTCATTCATTATTCGAAACGTTAATATACAAGTTTCCGGGTCCAAACTAATTATTTCAAATTGAAAAAAATATATTAAAAATAAAAACATTTTTTCTATTCCTTGTTTCAGACAACCAACCAATTAACAATGCCGAGCCAACTCGAGGAAGTCAAGGGTAAGCGTGCGACCTTTGGCATGGGCTGCTTCTGGGCTGGCGATTCACTATTCGGTGCCACCCCTGGTGTTATCCGCACGTGCGTTGGTTATGCTGGTGGTACCAAGGATAATCCAGCCTACAGAAACTTGTAAGTTATATATATGTATATGTAACTTTTTTGTATAGTTTTAAAAGTAGATGAAACTAGGAAATAGAAGCGAGAATTTTAGAATAAATTAAAAATTTTGCACCAAGTGCTTTCTTGTTTTTCTGTCTTGAGATGTTTTAATTTATAGAGTATCGTTGAAAATGGATCGCGTCGTAAAATTTATTTTATAAAGTCTGTAAAAAATGAACTTCGCTTTGTTTCTCCTCTTCGCAAATGCCAAAGAAACGTCGAACAAAAAAAAACTATACCTAATTTTCGAGCACGATTGTTTTCATTTATACACTTTTAAACTCCTGCAATTGAACAAATACACGAAAGAATGCGATAAGTATACATATAATGCTTACACCGCATTGTTCCACGGAGAATTTCTCATTGTTACGCGCGCTTATATATACAAAAAACATGACGCGCCCGTACAATTGTAACAACAAAAGCATGTACGTCAATCATAATCATATTTCGAATTAAACGTATTATAACAAATTACCATAAATACAACGTTAAAATTCTACAGAGGCGACCATACAGAGGTCATCGACATCGATTACGACCCGGAGGTGATCTCGTACTCGCAGCTTCTCGACTTGTTCTGGAACAACCACGAGTATGGCCTCACGACTCTCATCAAGCGACAGGTAAGAGCCCCATCATATATTATTTATCAAATTACCATGAGATACTTCCGAGCTGATAATCTACATACATATATACTATAAGTATTACGTACGCGCATACGGCTAATGCACTCACACTATCTCCCAGTATAAAATGGATAAGCGCAAGTCGATGATGGAATTCGTATATTGATTTTTTGTATCTTTAAACATTTGTTATAATCGTTTGCTGTATACAGTTAATTAGATATAATGGAGCCTGTATTATAAAGTCCGTATAATATTGTGCATTAGTTACAACCGATAAACTCCGTACATTATACTACTCGCATATGCATAATATACACGCGGCCGTTGATTTAATTATACCAATACATATAATATGCGGTATAATATTATACGTATAGATAACGCGTAATACATACCTTGCACATTAAATCCATCACACACACACATACAGCGCGATTATACCTAGTCGTTAAGTACCATTAAACTGATAAAATAAACTAATGCCTAAACAAACTTGCGTCTCCTCTATATATATACACATACACACACACACACACACACACACACACGCTCACCTACGCACGTGGTTGCCACGTGTTATTTTAGTTCCGGGTAATTAGCGTCACATTGGTATACAAATTACGCGGGTTATACTGATCGAACACTCGGTTTGTTCTTGTTATAGTACATGTCGTTGATCCTGTACCATGACGATGAGCAGAGGATAATTGCAGAAAAATCCCGTGATCACCAGCAGAAGGTCAAGAACGCAAAGTTCATCACTGAGATCAGTCAGTTTAAGAAGTTCTATCCCGCCGAAGAGTGAGTATAGATTATATATATATATATATATTGACAAAAATGTCAATTTTTCCATGTGTATTTGTTTCGATTGTTTGTATATTCATTATTTACACATATATACATATATTTTATTGCTAGTTGACCTTGTCGCGATATATATGTATATTAATTCATCTACTTAGCGCGATTTGCTTGTATTACAATATAATCTATTACGATATGGTTTCCATCGTATAATCTAAAGTGATTCCTTACCCAATTGATCAAACATGAGAAGAAGCCGCGTTTATGTTTACTCTCTTGTGATACATCGTAAAACGTGCGTTGTGGGGTCATTGTTCAGGCGCGCGAATTCAAATCCACCGAGCGCAGAACATTGAAAAGAGGAAGCGACCGCTTTTTTTTCGTTAATTTATACAACAACACTTTTAGATAAATATTTTGGCAATCTTTTCTTTTTTTTTAACGAAATATTATAGTTTCACCGTGTTTTTCCATATACCATCGGGACCACGAAAGCTTCGAGTTTATCCAAACAAACAGCACTGCTGAATCACTCGTGTTAATTCGTCATTAAAAAAAAAAATTCATAAAAATTTCGCTCACGTCACGGCAATTATATATACACAACAATACGAGGGCAATCGATCAGACCGAGGATCAAACTCTCTCGAAGCGTATGAGTATATATATACTTATCGATATGCACGATGGGCAATTGGCACTGACACACTATGCTACCTTATCACGCGGGTATATATACCGAGTACATTACAAGTGTACTTTTAATGTAGCTTGGGTTTACGATGACGAGACGTGAATCGCAACAATGATGATTTTTATCTCCCGTATATATGTATGTGATTAGTATATATAAAAGAGTATAACGTCATGTGGATATAATAACTAATAGCCAATTGTTACTGCGTTCGGATTAGAGTTAATAATTTACAAGAAGGGCCTTAAGTGTACATGATTGATCGGTATAATGTGACAATGAATTCACGCTAAATCGTTTGTATAATTATAGAAGGAATGTATGCGCGGAATTAAATTAAGCGCCATACTTGAACTCAACTATATACATATATGTACCGCGCAATTGGAAGGGGTGAATGTTATCGGTTATATACTTATATTTCGATAGAATAATCCACTACGCGCAAATTACCATGATTTCGCGTAATCCTCTGTCTTGTTATCGCACGGCTTTATATATCTATATAACTGTATCTTTGATCGTTAAGAGGATTCGGAAACTTCTGGAGTGTTTTGTTCTTCTTTTATATATATATATATATATATATATATATATATATTCGGCATTGAGCTTTTTTGATAAGGGAATTAGGTGCATTTTTTTTTTATGTTTCTACGGCTCGATAATTTTTCCACTACGGAATAGCGCTAATAATTAGCCATGTATGTTTTATCTGATTCGCACGTGGTGACAATTGTCCCTTTCGGTATAGTCGATTAACGATCTCGTATATATAGCATTGATAACACACTTATCTTAATTGTTTATAGATAAGAAAAATTACTTTGTTGCAATAATATATACAATATATCTGCCGTATAAGAATTTTCCCATTTGAAATCATTATCATCATATATATTTTACGTCAATTTACAGTCTCGTCAGTTCGATTGTCGATTATCTAAGTATATACCCCTGCAGATACAACAAGATATCGTCCGTAATTTACAGATTAGGAAGTGCACATGTTTTATGATTATATCCCGTGTATGTGGTACTCCAAAAATTCGTGTACTACTTCGTTTATTTTTGAATTATCGTAATCTGTCAAGACGTTTCATTCATATACCGATTATTCTCGATTATGTAATTGTCGCTGTTATATGGAAATCGATATACCGTGTAATCTTTCATTCTTCAAAATGAATTCTCATGTACACACACACACACACACATACAAAAACACGAGATTTGTCTTCAAAATATTAAAAAATCGTTAATCTTTTTACAGCTACCACCAGAAGTATAGGCTTCAAGGCCACAGATTCCTTTTGGACGCTCTGGGTATCAAGAACGCAGAACAATTACGTAGTTTACCCATATGCGCAAAGCTAAACGGATACCTTGCCGGTGCCGTGACACTTGAAGACTTTGAACGCGAGGTACCAGGACTTGGCCTCGGTGACAAAGCTGTACAATACGTACGAAACATCGTCGTCGAAGTCGAGGGCAATGGCCTTTACTGCTAGCTTAAATGCGCATCATACGTATATTATGCATAAATGTTTTGATGAATGTATGTATGTATGTGTGAGTCGAAGCGAGTAATCTCTTATAAGATGTTTTTTTTTTCTTTGCTCTCTTCTCGATATAGACGCGATATTGTGTGATATGAAGTGTATGACGCGTATTATAGAGAGAGAGAGAGAGAGAGAGAAAGGAGATGCTGATGATGATGATGATGATGATGATGATGACGACGAGGACGTTTACCGATAGTATATGTACAGCGCCCGGGCACGAGGTTTGTTGTATTCGCGACGAGAGATGATAATGTTTTTTTTTAGACACAGAGAGTACAAAGCGACAATCGTACGATTTGCCCGGGCGCACATCAGTTTAGTAGCGAATTAAGTATAATATTATTATTATATATAAATGAGAATATATACATGAATGTGAAGATTGTGGAGATGTAGAAGGAGAAGTGGTAATGAAGAAAATGTATATGTAGCGAAAATTCTTTTTATTTTTCGCGGTATGTATATGTGTCGTTGTCCCACTGTATAGCTATGAAAGGTTGGGAGAGAACAATGATGTAGTTGCGTCTACTTCGTTTTTTTTTTTGTTACACTGCAGTAATTAAGTATCATTAGAATATAGTTAAGCGATACATATCAAATGACAAATAAATTTATTTTTATTGAACATACATATAACGTTGGTATTGGTTATTGTAGTTGTAAGTATATATACGAGGTTCTTTGGTTTTCCTTTTCCCAATGTTCTTGTTCGAGTAGAAATGTTGTATTTTTGAGTTAACTTTATACGACAATAATATAAATACATTATGGTATAGTTACACATCATAAATTAAATATTTTAAGTAACAGTAAACATTTTAGCTGAATCATATAAATTTTGTATTAAGAGTTTAGGTAATAATGATGATGATTACATTCAAATTATAACATGTCATAAGATATGGTTAATTTTCTGTCATACCGTGGTGGAAACATTAACCGACCAACTTTATGGTTAAGAATATAATATTCTGCTTTTTTTATTTTAATGTATATACTACTAGTAGTACTTTCAAATACTTTGTGTTATTTTTACATCTGAATATTGTTATTAAAAATGCTTCCATTTCATTTACACATTAACATTATATAAGACATCTTCTTTCAAGGGTTATACAATTTTTTCCCTCTAAATAACTTTGTGAAATTCCGTTCATTGAATTTCAAGTAGATATAACGATGATACAGCTCGAATAATATTTTGGAGACGTCATCAGACGATTGCAGATCTATATACCAATTTTTTTATAATTTAAATTTATTTTCAAATTTTTGAAAATTATTGTAGACGTTTTTGATGTTTGGCAATGGTTTGAAGAACAGAAGAATAAGTTACATATTATTAATTGATATTTTATTAATTGATCATTGTACTCTTGACTGCGATTAATTTATAAAGAATTTTCGTTACAATTAAGTTTCAATAATATGTGTTAGACTACAGGTTACTGAGTAATAAAGTATTTAATTTTATACTAATTACCTTTGTACAAATCTACAAGAGTCACTTATACAAAATCATGTGATCGAGTATACCAAGGTAATATGTAAGTGCAGAAACTCATAATTAGAAAAATATTTAATAATATTTTATAAAAATGTATAATAACGTAAGAAATATACTACCGAAAAGGTATTGAATATTGGACCTTACTTGAAGTGTAAACTGACGAGAAATGAATTTTATTAGATATTATTACAACAATTATTATATAAATGCACAAACTTACAGCACTTTAAAACAGAACCTGCTTTATGTATCGTTCACGAAATCCCTCTAGCGAAGCAAACCAACAACGACCATCCAAACGCATCCAAATTACCGACTGAAAGCAACGAAGGAAACTTCTAAAGAATCTCTTAATACTTATCCTCGTCAGGAAACGGACCAACTTACTCAATACCTTTATTCGGAAGCTCAAATCATTACCGGTAGATGTCACATCTTTCAACATTATATTGCGCGGCGAACTTGACCCGGGAATATTCGCCTAAACTTGCGTAATCGCAAACTTGCGGAGACTACATATATTGGCGTACGATTGTTGTGAAAATTTTCTGGTTCGTATATATGTGCCTCACATTCCAATGGTCGCGAAACGACGTTTTTGGCTTCTGTCCAGAGATTCGTTGCGTTAAGTGTAATTTAATGGGAATAATTTTTGTTTCTAACTTGTGCTCTTATTACTGCGCTTTTTGGTTATCAAAAAATTAAAATCTTTTAAAATTTATGTTTCAGTTTTCTTCAATACTTTGTAAGTTACCATTCAAAATATCTAATATCAAATTTGTAAATCAATAATAAAATGTGTATCGGTTAAATTTTTATCGAACACCTTAAACAATGAATTAATGAATGAATGAAAACATAAATGAAAAATTGTTCGAACATAGTTCATAATCGTACTTATGTAATTATATATATATATATAGGCATCCCGGAATTTCTCTATACTGTTACATCGCAAAACAATGATACTTTCATAGATAAAAATGATTATTATTTCGCTATTGCATAAACCACTCGAAACACATCTCACACGGCTGCCAACGTTGACTCGCGATTTTTATTTAGAACCACGCACTGCAATCTTCTTCAATATAATATATGCACTCAACCACACGTTTCATTCTAACAGTTTAAATACTATACATAAAAGCGACCGAATAATTTCACATGGGGGCCCTTTCCAATCATTCTTATATCGAATCAAACATATTTTCTCAAGTTTGTCGGCGTCATTCTACCAAAGAATTTATACTTTGACAAACTCTCG
This sequence comes from Torymus texanus, assembly GCA_036873485.1. Taxonomy (NCBI): domain Eukaryota; kingdom Metazoa; phylum Arthropoda; class Insecta; order Hymenoptera; family Torymidae; genus Torymus; species Torymus texanus. The sequence goes on from JAYJLV010046305.1 coordinate 19,790, forward strand.
TGTGCATCGGTACCGCGACAACAACAACAATCACTTCTAATATACACGCTACGTCCGCACCACGCTTATATATATACACTTCCTCGTGATAACGGCGGTTTTTCCGGCACTATATATATATAACGTACCGACGTATAACGCACCGACAAAATATATAAAACCGAGTACGATGATTCATCCGCGTGTAATGTCATCATCTTACTGGGTTTATAATAAGTACATAATACATGATACAAACGTTTGCTATATAGCAATTGCTGTTTCTTTATTTTATGCTACGAAATTCGGTTATGTGTGGGTATTTATGTATATATGATGCCGAGTAAGTATATGACACGGCAATTATAGTTTTTATTTCGATGAGGCGTGCGGACGGCAAGTGCATGACGGTGCTGTTATGTTTTACCTTATAGGAGTGATCGTAGATATATATATATATATATATATATATATATATATATAAGAAAGCGCGTGAGCTTCACAGTTTGGTATATACTATAGTAAATATAATGAAGTTTTCTGTTAAATGGTAGGTATTTCTGACTTTTCTTTTATAAAAATCGAAAAATATATACTTACATGTATACAAAGTTTTTTTACATTACATTTTACTGAGTTCAAATATCACGCAGCTATATATACGTTAAACATAAAAACTCATCCTTTTCCTTATATACACACACACCTTGTGTCATCGAAAAAGCACCGGCGGCTAATTAATCATCAGCCTGCTTTTCTTCTTCGTCGTCTATCTCCATCGTCTTTATCTCGGCAACCTTCGCAGCCTTCCACACAGCGATATACGAAAATAGAGTCGCGCATCGACATAAAGACAGCAGCAGTAGCGGCAGTCCATTCAGCTACGCGAGTCCTTTCAGAATAAGATGTGTATATGTGTGTGTGTATATATGTGTATATATAACCGTGCCTCCGGCAGTTGAGAACCACTGATCGATGCCTTGTGGCGTGCGAGTGCACGCGTACTTACTGTGTGTGTCTGTTTTGTTGGTTGGGAGCGGTGATGGATTGAGGGTGTAATTGAAAGGTGGGGCTGTGATGCTTTAGGGTAATATACAAATGCTGGTGTATATTGATGTAAAGTGCTGGTAGGATCACAGCTACGGTTTGTGAAATATATTTTTTTTTTTATTATATTCTGGAAAAAAAATATGTAAATGGAGAGATACGATTTTTCATTGGAAAGGCAAAATTGGATATATGTATTGTATCAGAACACAAAACCATATATTTTACAGAACTGGAGCAGAATATAATGTCTACCACTTTCCACACTTTCCAAAATTTCATTTTTCCTTTACTAACCATACCCACATACCACATGATTTCTCATATTATACACTGGCACGAGTAGACACGCGACACTATTCCAATGATCAGACGTGTTTCGTCTATACCTGACGGGCTTCGCGGATGTACGCGTGAAATCTAAAACTAACCGCATGTATGGGAGATCGAGGGATAGTGTGTGTGTGTGTGTGTGTGTGTGTGTGTGTGTGTGTGTGTGTGTGTGTGTGTGTGTGTGTGTGTGTATATAT
>JAYJLV010046315.1:0-21336 GCA_036873485.1 Torymus texanus
ACTCTCTGCAACTGGACTCGTGATTCGAGTACGGTTCCGTCCATTAAGCCGCAAGAGAGAGAGAGAGAGAGAGAGAGCGAGCGTTTAGAGAGTGGTCCGCATCGCGTCGTAAAACCCGTCCCCTGGCGTAATGAAGTCGTCTCGCGCGCTCGTTTGCCTTTATGAAATTGCGTCGGAGGTGGCTGATTTATCACGACGCGCGGGATTTACGGGAGTGTCCCACGAGTGAATCGTCGCTGTGTGAGAGGGACCGCAGCAGCAGTATTGCGACGGCGTGGCGCCTGTATATAAGAGGAGGAGGAGGATGAAATTGGCATTATTAGATGCATAGTAAGAGAATTAATTAGTTAAATTGACAGGTTTAGCTGAATTTTTAATGATTGTAGTTTTGTTTTTCTGGAATCGGACAGAAATTGTCTCTTATTCATGGTTGATGTTGATGCATATACGCCGACGATTCATGGTCATAATTAAATAGAGAACTACTTTAAAACCATAATTATGTTTTAAATGATCTACAATCGTATTTTCACATGTATAAATATGTTATTCTTGGTGGAGAATAGTAACATCATCATGGTGTCGCTTTTTTAATTAAAATTTTTTTAATTAAACTTGGTTATCAATATGTATTGACAAACAATTTACCAACCGTTGGTTATCATTTTTACCATGGGTTTAAAATCAATGTTTTATGTGAAATATATTTAATTATTGTAATTAATAAAACATTCTTTAATCAAGCGCTAAAATTAGACACACCAGAGATAATTCAGTGATAATAAGTAGACTGAAAGGTCACTCATCATTATACCAAACCAATGTAACACACAGTTACGACCCAAAGATCTTACCTCTGATGCATGTGATTCTCGTTCTCATTTTCTCGCATGTGCCCCGACGACGCATCCCCGAAACCAGTGACACTATTAGTCCTTGATCAATTCAATAAACGTCTCCATTATATCGATCGCCGACGACTGCACGCGCGACATGTGCACTTTCTCCCTTTGATCGAGCGCCGACTGACGAACCCGTTATATATACGCACCAGGGCCCATACATCAATTTTCACGAACGATTCGCCTTCTTCGGCCCACATTTTTTGTTTCTGACTCTTTCTCTCTCTCTCTCGTGAGATTTTCACGACTGCAAAACCGGAATTATACAGCGAGTCGGACGCTTTATCATCTGAAACGAGCGTACGTGACGTGATTTCACGGATTATTTTTGCACACGAGTGAGCTTAGTATTATTATAACGTGGTGCAAAATGTGACTAATTGTATTAATTTTCGCACGCGGTTATAAGCTGGGCTGTTCCGGAATCCGTTAGTTATATAGTAGGTGTTGCCGTACACGCGAGAGGAGGTTTGTCGCCGCGTACATTTATCGTGTGTTTTCTGTCTTGTTATCATGGAAGTAATTAAACTGGTTATAATATTTATAGGAAAGATTAAATAATTAAACAATTTATATCTGTCGGATGGTTTGAGATTGGTGTGCACGGTAGCAAATGTATATGATATCGAGTTACTTCATTACGTGTTTGTGTCGTAGACGAATCTAATGTGAGATAATCTTGACGATGTATAATTTAATAAGCTTTGCGGTACTCATTTAAATCAGTGCTTAATTGAAAGGATATTATTTTACATATATAATTGCAATGGTTAAAATCGTATAGTTTGTTCGGAAAGTGTATCCACTAAATTAACAAAATGCAGACTTTACTCATTTGTTATATGGACCCTATTTTACCCTGGTATAAACGTCTCTATCGAAAATAGACAGGAAAATAATAAAAAGCTAGTAAAAATAGCTAATTTCTGGGTAGTGATGAAACGATTTTTCCGGTCATACCCTCTATTTAATGGAGATAAAGTAACCTCAAAATGTTTTTACTAAATTTTCTCTGTAATCTGTTCATGTATTTAAAACCAAGTATTAAAAAAAAAAGCTAACCAAAACGTAAACATAGGGGATATAAATGAAAACAATGATTTTTCCGTTTGATTCTGTCTCCCTCACTTGTCGCCATAATAGCAAGCCTCTTATTAGCCATTTTCTACCTTAAAAAATGGCCAATTTTTATATCTTTTAAGAATTCATAAATAAGCTAATGTAAATTTGGGAAAAAACTTATTCTATGATTCTGTCTATTAAATGGCGAATATGACCGGAAAAATCGTTTCATCAAGAAAAGTATCTAATTTGTGGCGATTATTGGTAAAACTAGCTATTTATTAGGCAAATTATGGAATCGATTTCTACCAGGGGATGTGTGATCGTAATCGTGACTACTAAAATCAAAGACGAGTGAGTGAATTGATCTGAAAAATTGCATCAGCTCAAAAGTTATCCCTTAAAAAATCCCCAAATTTATTGAAATTCTACCTATATTCTTAGAATTCTGACAAAAAGTTCAACATAACTTTTTCTGACTCATATCGATACATATATATTCAAATGAATATCTTACTTCCTTAATACATTTTTCTACCCTTACTCAAGCCCACAAGAAATTTTAAAATTTACCATCGAACCTGCCTGCGGTCTCACTCACTGCAACCAATGCGTCAGAGAACTCGCAAGTACAATCAAACGCATATCTTACACACACACATACACACACAATCGTCCCGAGAGAAATCATCAGCATTCACCGTACGTATACCGCGTGAACAATCGACGCGGTCGATCCTCTCGGCTCTAATAAAAAGACTAAGGGCATCGCCGTCGTCGTTGTCGTCGTCGTCAGAGAGAAGAGAAAGAGAGGATACGTAATGCATCTTTCTCTCGTGTACACTTACACGAGATAGTATGCGTATGTGTATACGTTATGTGCGTGCACGTCGACGCCGACTTCCGCGTCGTCTTCTCTTGCTGCTGTTTCTGCTACTGTTACTGTGTATAGGTGTGCGTGAGTTTGTTTGCGTAGTTGAAGCGCGAGTGCATCTTATTGCCCGTGCGCGCATGCTGCTGGTGTTGTTTATGGGTGCGGGTGTGTTACGCAGGTTGGAGCTAAATTTCTTGATTCCCCATGCAAATTCGTGAAAGTGGAAGCTCGCGAGTTGTGCTGCGTGAAATGGGGAAATATTGGAGAAAATTTCATCGAAAGTTTAAGGCACACAGGTTGGTTGATTGTTATAGGTATATGGATATATGTGGTAGTTCTTAAGTTAGCTGATGTTTTTATATGTACGCACAATGAAAGAAAAGTTTATTTTATCTGGCAGTTTTCCAGTGTTTATTTAGGTAAATCGGTGAAGTATTTAAAAGAAAGGTATAGTCGATTAATTTAAATATACAATAAGATACAGTAGTAGAACAGAAGTAAAACATATAGAAAATCTTCGTTAAACATAATATTGATCGAAACATTATCTTATCTTTTTCTAAACTTGTTTTTTAAACTTTAGAAAATGTACAATTAAACTTAGTTATTTTGCTAAACTTGACAAATAACACACGACATTAGAAAGTCATATATCACTATAGATCATTTATTTGTAAATATACCAATTAATACCCACAATCAGTCGCATGGCAATCCAATTTCCCATGCGAATCCCATCGACTGTTGACTATAGAGAAATCAGCTCAGCTCCACACGGCGCGTTTCTCTCCTCTCTCTCTCTCTCTCTCTCACAGCTCTTCTAAGGCTACCTTACATAGAAAGAAGCACAGAGGGAGGGAGAGAGAGAGAGAGTCTATGGCATGTGTCGTTCTGTTTATCCTTTTTTCTTCTCTACGAGATCATATACATGCGGATCACGCCTGGCCAGTGCGAGCACGTAACATCTTCTGTTCTTGGGAGCGAAGAAGTGTGCTTTCCTCCTCCGCTCTGATACAGCTCCATGCCAGGCTCTCGCTATGTGTGTGACACCTTGACGCGACTTGCTTTCGGGTTACAGCTTTATATTTACGCTTGACAGTCCGTTGAATTTCACGGTATCGATGCTATAGTATATGATAATCGTGCGGTTTGCCTTCTTTTATTATTAGAAACAAAGGTTATCGGATTACAGTAAAATACTGATTCATTATATCATCTTAACTCTAATTTTATCTAAATAACATAATTACACCCTGACGCTTGCTATTTTCACCACGTCGTCATCATCCTCATTAAAATCTACAGTACTCTCTCAAACTCTTTTACTTTTTATTATCCACTCCCGTACTCTCACCCACCATCGTACGCAATACCGCCACGAATCCAAATTAACCCGCTTCCCTCGCGCGCTCGTTTTAAAAATAATTGCGCCGTTCATCTTCTCCACCTGCCATCTACATCCTTCCTCCCGTCTCCTCGTCCTGTCAAAATCACGCTCGCCCGTTGTTGTCGCCATCGCTTACTCATACGCGCGTGCCATTCCGAATCCGCTATCGGTCCGAGCGCGCGCGCGCGCGACACGCATCTTTCTTCCCTCTCTCACTTCTCCCCAATATTTGGCCCTACCACACGGACGTGTATGCTCAATGCATTCGCAATGATCTTCGTTCTTTCTCTCTTATATGTATATATATAACCGATCGGCCCCTGGAGGACCGTGCCATAGTCGATTTATGAATCTTTTAAGGCGTGGAGCGAAATCGCTTGTGCGCGCGCTCTCATATTTGGCCGATTGGTATGCGTCAAGTGTGTATACACGTATATATGCGTGCAATGAGCGGGTGGCGTCGTTGGGTTTTCCGAGAACGGTGACGAAAATGCACAGCTCGAGTTCTTTGAAGTGGATGCGCACACAAGCGGTTATATGTTGCGATTGTGGATGTCTGATGCGGTATTGGATTGTATATATATATATATATATATATATATACGCTTGCGTGGAAAATGGTGGTTGATTGATGCAGTATATGATGCGTGTGTGTAGGTGTGGAAAGAGACTGTGTGTCTGGTAATGTGTATATATAAGGAAGATCGTAAGGGAAAAGATAAATAGACTTGTCATAAGTTTTATTAATTTGTAAATAAGTTGCTCAGAATAAAGTGATTTTTTTGGTTGTAAAAGATTATTATAATAGTAATAATATAACAGAGTACAGTATTGGGTTCCAATGATAGTATGCAACTCTTTTAAATGAAAGACTTTCAAAATTACGAATTCCACAGTTTCATTTAGAATCTTTACGAAACCCACTTTGCATTGGCACAGCTTACATTAGAACTTGCGTCCATCTTAAATTCCTACCGTTTCTTTGCTATTTCGCCGGTTCTGAAAAAAGTCACGACTCATTGCAAATTGACTGATTACGTAATAATTTGACTTTATTTTTTATAATAAAACACTATCATTAATTTATTTTATATCGAGAGAAAAATAATAAAAAGAAAAACTAGATTATACTCAAGACTAAAATGGTTTTTATAGAAATTAATCTGTTTTGTCTCCCACAAGAGGCAATGCGCGTTCTATGAATAATCCTAGAGCTCGCAGCTTATTGTTCGTTTTTCTTTGAATAGCATCATTATTTAAAATTTTGCATTATTTAAAACAAAATATAACAGAATACTTTTTCTAAAGAAAATTATTGTATCCAACCTAAATACGCACTAATCTATAATCCATTGAACAGTTACATGAATAATTAAATTTTTTCGTTTCTATTTATTTATCATTTTTATTATTTATATCTTGCTCTTTGTAAAGAATCCTAATTCATAGTCAAATAACCACTATAAAAAATAAGGAACCAGGATTAAACATTATTATATGATTACAGGCAAACATCCTACAACTAATTGAAATTTCAAAAATCAGAACAATTAAATCCAGACGTACTGAGCTCAACGAGAAACCGGAAGCCTCGTCGTCGTGTGGAAAGCCACCTCCGCCTCTTTGGCATACAACAACGACAACGCCATACACATACACACATACTCCTGATTCGACGTATAGGCATACCTATACGCTTGAGAGAGAGGAGATCGCTCGAGAGAGTAGCGCGCGTGCGCGCGTGTCCTTAAAGATGCGTCGCACGACTCGCGCACGAAATCTCGGATTCTATTAGCGGAGAAATTATAACGGATTGACGGCACGGTCGTACTCGAGACCGGAGGTGGATTTCTCTTGAATTGTAAGCGCGGATATCTCTCGGTGCACGTGCGTATATATGTATACGTTGCTGTACGCGCACGATAATATTCGGCGGCGATGAATGCTAAAGGACTTCCGGTTATCGATGCGCGGGTATATATGTTTGTATCCGTATAAGTGAGAAGCGAAGATTTTGGTTGGACATTGATTAGTTTTGGAAATAATGGGAAGCGAAGAGGAGGTGGAAGAGGGATGAAGGGTTCGGAAATTTTTGGAACATAGGTCGAATAGGTTTTAATTATTTTTTAACAGAAATTGTTATAATTTTGATGATTATGGTGTATTAAAATGTTAAGAAACATTGATAAAACGCACAAATAATCAACATTATATATATGTCAACGGTTGAGAAGAATAAATAACAATGATCAATATTTTGTTAATGTATGTTTTTGTTTTTAATTAAATTGTCTCTGCTAAATAAATAATATAATATGAATAATAATATAATTTTCATTGATATGCGCTATAATATAATAGCGCTATATTAGTTGACAATATTTTTGACGACCGCAGAAGTTAAAGTATGTGTCTCCATCTATGAAATATAACTGGAACTACTTACTTACAACTGGATATAGGTGGCTCAGAAGGTAAAAGTTCTTGTATATCACATTTTGTAGATGTTTTTTAAAAAAAATTTTGCAGTATCAACATGGAATCAATTTCCCGCATTAATTTGTCAACTACATATTTAAATATTGCTTTGTGAAATTTCAATAATTACTATTATGAAATAAATTGAATCAATTTTTTTAATTATTTCAGAAATAATAATATTGTATGATATATTGTTTATTGCATAAAAATGCTGAACTTTTATAAGACTATTTTACAAATGTTATTATATATAAAGATTATTTTACAAATTTTGTTGCGGTTTAACAACTAACAGACAGAAGGTTACCAAACCATCTTGATTTGGGCATTTTTGGCATTCTTGCCTTTGGAACAAAATAATGAAGAAAATATTTTTTATTTGACATCTACAATGCTGATTCGTCTGTGTTATAATTCTACAAAGCTAATGACCTATCATTGGATGAATGCGGTGCAATACATTTTGGAGGAAAGAGTATAGCATTTACAAAAAGCTAACTTTATAACATCATGTATTTCGAAAAACAATTTTGAAATCAAAGTAAAGTTAAACATTTCTAAAGTTAAATCTATAACATTTGATGTTCAATATATAATTTCCATCAGTATGAGACAAATGCAAATTATTAGATCAGACAATATCGGATTCCGATACAATTCCATGTATTAATTATGATGATGAAAAAAATGAAAATATATAGACGACCAGTGTATCAGGTACGCCGGTATACCATTTGACTGCCAATCAGCAATCGAGCAAAGAAATCAAACTTCTTGCATAGCGTTTTAAAAAATAAAATTTCTTGTAGTTTTTTCTCAGAAAAACAGTAGTATAATAGCAGCTCAATGAGAAATGTACAAACAAAGGAAGAAATTGTGAGCTATTTCAACTGAGTTCTGAAAACACATCACCCGCATAAGTTTGAAATAGATTGTTTTCCCGTGTTACACACTGCATTTTCTTATGAAAGAGCTTTTTTTATCATGCATGAAAATGAAATAGATAATTGAACTTTTCGAATCGTACACAACACAGTTAGTAAATATTATTCGACGCCCGAGCTGTACTACAACATGATAATATTCTTTACATAGCGGTATACCCGTGTGCCGTGTTAACGGCGTTATATACGCATATGTTGAGGAAACCTTAAACGGTTTCTTTTGTATCTTCAGCGCGCTAATGAAATTTTTTCTACAGTTGGTATAGTAGGAAACATCTAGATATTCTAGTTCTTCATAGTAAGATATATGGATCAATTTTGTAGAAGAATAAATATATTACCTATACTGTTAAGTGTTATCGACAGAACGAGTTTGATAAATATTACTGTCATATAGAGTTTCTGTTACATTTAAGATAATATATAACAAACAATTTATTGAAATTAATAAATTTCGTATATATAAAAACAATTTTGGTGAAAATCATTAATTTTTGTAAAATTATTGGTACATAGAGAATTACTAATTTCTGTGAAGCTTAATAATTTTAAGAAATTAATAAATATTATATACAACAATAACATCAACAAACGAGGAAAGAATAATAAAATACACATATACTTTAAATAAAAAATTGTATAATCTTTATTTATCGATTTACTATCACACGCCTCAGTTACACGCACATGTATATGCCGCTTGTCTTCAAATATTGGTCCAACGGAAATCTTCTCTATAAACGCTTGTTCATACGCTATTCAACTAACACGTATAGTTGCAACTGTTTTCTGTCCCATTGGAATGTAATGCTCGAATAATACTATTTACATACTTTCACAGAAAAAAATTCTCATTTACAATTATATGTCTTTTACTGCTACTTTTTCGAGCGTTCGGACAATACTTTGGTTCACGATAAATCTCGAGAGTACGATTTCTTTTCTATGAACATTGACGAAAATAAAAAAAAAGATTCACTAAAGAGTAAAAAAAAAAATTATAACAAAAATAATCTCAAAAAAAAAGAAACAAATGAGCAGTTCGGGATACAACTCCTATACAATTTCAACGATCATACGCTCATACTTAAAATAAAATTGCATCCCTGAAAGAATAATGCAAAAAAATGAATCGTGGACATAATATTTAGTATAGATTTCTTTAAAAAAAGAAAATTAAAGTAGTTTCTATAGAAGCGTCATAAGCTTCTATCACTAAAAAGCAATTATACGTTAAAATAATAAATTAATGAATTAAAATCTTCGAAAAGACCAAACAATCGTTACATATAATTTCTAAGGATGCATCATCTACGATTACAATGGATAAAAAGAGGATTGCTAAATCTTCGATCGAAAAGAAGGAAAAAAAGACAAAAATCAAAATAAGCATGAAAGACTTTAGAGTTTCGCGACGTTCTTCTCCAGAGTCTGCAGTTCCTCAGCGATGGGCTTGGGCAGATCTTTGCCAACCTGGGTATCCAGGTACTCCTTAAGTTCTTCCGCCTCCTTTTGCCAGAACTCCTTAGGCAGACTGAACAATTCATTGAGATCGATCTTCACGGCTAGGCCATCGAGATTCAGTGCCTCAGGTTTAGGCAGGTAACCAATTGGCGATTCAACGGCAACGTCTTCACCATCAATACGACGGAGAATCCAGTCGAGAACACGCGAGTTCTCACCAAAACCTGGCCAGAGGAAGCCATTTGGACCCTTGCGGAACCAGTTGACATGGAAAATGGCGGGTAGTTGAGCATTCTCAACGCGTGACATGCTCAACCAGTGTTCTAAGTAGTTGCCGAAGTTGTAACCGAAGAACGGCCGCATGGCGAACGGGTCGTTCATTATCACTTTGCCCTAAAATATGAATTCGCAGAGTTAGTTGAAATATTTTTGAATATATAAATATAATCTCGATAACCTAACATTTATAAAGCAGACTAGGTTCTCGATTATTAAAAATGAAGTTATTGTTTGATTTAAAATCATTATTATTCACTTTCAATACTGATGAAGATAACTCTAATGATGATTCACATCATTAATTTCTTAACCTGTGTTGAAAGATAATACAAATGAGCAACCTTTATCTAACCGTGAGTAATACATTTGAAAATAAATAAACCAAAAAGATTTTGATAATTCTGTGTACACATCCATTTCGCCACTTTTATCTTAACTTGATGGAGGCACATAGATTATTATTCAACAACTTCAAAATACTTCATTTTCTTCAAACCTAATCTTAAAATACAAATGGTTTATCGAAAACTGCATCTCAACGAACCTTGTGCTCAGCAGCAGCTGTAGCTTCGGACCTCATTGTGGCGCCAATAAAGACTCCGTGTTGCCAGTTACGCGCTTGGTAGATAAGCGGTACACCCTGGGGTCGACGACCGCCGAAGAGGATGGCGTCGATGGGTACGCCCTGCGGGTCCTCCCAGGCTGGGTCGATGATGGGACATTGGCGCGCGGGTGTGCAGAAACGCGAGTTCGGATGCGCGGCGGGTGTCTTTGAGCCCTGTTGCCATGGGTTGCCGTGCCAATCTGTGATCTATGAAAATAAAGAATGAAAATTAGAAAAAGCTTGCAAAAAGAAAAATTGAGAAGAGTCTAGTTGGTTGATAAATTTTTATTGTAAATAAGTGTGGTTATAGTAATGATGCATAATTTGTTGGAAAATTTATATTCAGCAGATATAATAATAATTATTTATTAGGTTATTAAAAAGCAATTGAAAATTATCTGATCATATCGTCTGAAGTAATTTGGTTGCGTTACCTCGCGTCGTTTACAAGTTTCGTTGTTAATAGCGAACGTATATATGTGTATTATAAATGCATGTCAATGCTGCTAAACCTGAATTCATGTATAGATCAATATTCTCTACCAGTTTAGAGGTAAACAGCATAATTATACGCTTAGTGCTTTAGTAGAATGAAAAATCTAGATAGCCTTTCAGTAAAACAATTTTTTGATATTATGCAATTCCAATGAACGAATAATAAAAGAAGTGAGCGGCGTTCCAGAAACGTTATCATAAAATAATTCATCATTTGCGTTTTCAGGTCACATATATAAAACAAGTTTTTTGAAATAACGAGTCATTTGCGCCTACGTAACTGTACTTTGAGATCATTCATAATTATATTCAACTAATATCCCAATCAATGAAAAAAAAGATTTCAAACAGGCATTAATGTTTTGATCGAATTTGATAATGCAACAGCCTGTATAATCATATACTATTCAAGTCTAATATATTTTCGTTCCACTCTAATAAATACATCTCATTATCAACAAATTCAGCGACCAAACAAAAAAATAAATCAAAAATCTCGAAATCCTTACCTTTACATTATCTGAAACCTCCTTCTCCATACCCTCCCAGTAAACGCCTCCATCACTAGTTTTGGCTACATTTGTGAACACCGTGTTCTTGAAGATGGTGGCCATGGCATTGGGGTTGGTAGCCGAACTGGTTCCCGGAGCTACGCCGAAGAAGCCGTTCTCTGGGTTGATGGCGCGAAGTTTACCCTGGGCATCGAAGCGCATCCAGGCGATGTCATCGCCCACACATTCGATCTTGTAGCCTGGTAATGTAGGCTGCATCATTGCGAGGTTGGTCTTACCACAAGCACTAGGGAACGCCGCTGCGATGTAGCGTTTCTTGCCCTTGGGACTCGTGACTCCGAGGATCTAGAATTAAGAGAAAAGAAATTTTTATAAACTAATGCTTTCATGATCAACGTTTATTATTAATTTATTTAGTAAATAACCTTTACTATGTTGTTCCTTTCATTTAAATATACAAAAGACCATTAAATTTCTAAGATTTAACAAAACTCACCAGCATGTGTTCAGCAAGCCAGCCTTCATCTCTGGCGATGGTCGATCCAATTCTCAAGGCAAAGCACTTCTTGCCGAGCAGTGAGTTACCACCGTAGCCGCTACCGTAAGACACGATTTCATTTTTCGCAGGCTTGTGCAGGATGATAGTACGTTCAGGATCACATGGCCAGCTACTGTCAACCTTGACACTAGAATTTGCTGCTGGTACTCCAACTGAATGCAGGCACTTGACGAAATCACGTTTATCTAAGGCTTGGAGCACGCTTTCGCCCATACGCGTCATAATGCGCATGGAGCAGACGACGTAAGCCGAATCTGTTACTTCGATACCAATCTTGGACAGCGGTGATCCAACTGGACCCATGCTGAATGGGATCACGTACATCGTGCGGCCTTTCATGCAGTTGGGAAAGCGTTCTAAGATCGCATTGTCCATGTCGTTAGGTGCGATCCAGTTACCCAAGGTTCCCTTGACTCCATTTCGAGGAGTTGGGATAGTAGCACTCTTGTCAGGTGTGCTGATGAAGGTTTTGCTCTCGACACGTGCAACATCGGCTGGGTTTGTTCTTGCCAACCAGCTGAAATGGATTAATTTATTGTTGTAATTAGGGAAACGTGTTAAGAGGAACACATAAATACGTTTTTAATACAATGGATGCCAATTAAGGTTTCATTATATCCACTTTTTTAGGATAGACTTATTGAACAATTATCAAAGTCAAAACAAAGTTATCAGCAAGTCAATAAAGACAATTAGACTTTTAATGAACTGACATAATTATCATTGTTGATAGTGGCAATTTTTTGCTCATTATATTCTTACCCTCAACAATCATTAATATTCAAATCAATAGTTTTTGATAAAACTTTTTGTTATCTCCTACTTTTCTAAGATAAATATTGTGTGAAAATTACATTAAGGTCCGTGATATCAGAGCTGGCGACTATATGCATTGTAGTCAATATTAAGTGGATGATGTAATTTTTTAATATATATGTATGCCCTGGCTACAATATCTATAGACAGATAGTTCTGTCTATAGAGAGAATCCTGATAATGTCAAGATATAGATATGCATTTCTTACAGAACATTTATCTTTTTTTCTACAGTACTAAGACACAACATTATTCAACAATTACTTTTTCTTATCGTCTTAATAAGCGTGATTAAATTTCACGTGGCTTCGCCAAAAAATGTTGATAATATTGCACATACATTAAAAAAACTTCAGACTGAATGTTTTTTTTACAACCGAGCTACTTCAAAATCTCAGCACTTTAAGGTCTCCAAATGTATCACTAAAGTATTCATGCATTGTTAGAATGACTACACTAAGTCGGTTTTACTTTTCAAAGTCATCGTTACTCACCAGTTCTCATACTTGGGCAGCGACTGAATTGTTCCACGGTTCTCCAGAAGCTTCAGCAACTGCTTGTTCTCGGCTTCGCTACCGTCGCATATGTACACATCGTCCGGACGGCACAACCTGATTGCCTCTTCAACGTAGGCACGCACTTTCGGTGCTAAAGGCTGGCCGATGTTACTGAGCACTGGTGTGTCAGCAATCCGGTCGTACGTTTCGTACTTGGTACTTGGGCTTTTAGCCGCGTGGGTCACCATCAGATTGGCGACTCTATAAAACAAAACAAATAGAACGGGAATGAATGGAGTGAGTTATTGCCGATGAGGAGAGACGTCAACTGTCGTATGACTTCCGCTCGGGTAATCAATTTGGGAGCGAGGCATTTTCCTTCCCGCGACATGCGCGGGAGCGCGAAGTCTCGTTAGGGCTTCCGCGAGACGTTTGAACGGGGCAGAGAGGAAGGGAGCGATTCAAATGTGACCCTATTACGCTTGCTGACCTACTTAGTAGTATCGGTAATGATGTCGATTTTTTTTTGAAAATGCACTTAATAATATTTTGAATCCGGAATAGCAAACTAAGTAATTAACTTGAACTAGTACCAGTGGAATTTGACAATATTAAACGATAAACGATTATGTTTGGTTATAAAATATTAATATTTTTTAGATTCACATAAATTATATGCATGTATGTAGTTAAATTTAAAAATATGATAAATGATTGAATAACAAAAACTATGATAAAACAAAAAAGTTTTTTCATTTATAATATAACAATTGTTAAGTTGGTATATCTGTATAAACAATCAACTAAAGGCTTTTCAAATAAAAATATATAAAAAGTTAATTGTTACAACATATTTTAAAAATAATATGAAGAATCTCTACAAGTGTAAAAGGGTCGTCATTGTCAAGTGCCGGTAGAGTGTCGCATGGCGTGAACTTGACATTGACCGTGATACTGAGAATCAACTGCAAAGTGTTCTCAAGTACTAGAAAGGTTTTGCATCAGAAAAATATGAATAATAGTGAAATTAATGAAATTTTTCAGAAAGGTAATGTTAAATTAATTTTATTTGAATAACGGTGTTTACTAGTCAAAATTTATTTCACGCTTAAAAAATATATTAATCAAAGTTGTAATTGGTGCAATACGTTCAAATTAAGATTAAATCTCAATACTGGCATGTCTTTGACATTTTGCCAGTTGCGTGAACAATATTGACAATTTTATTATGGGCAAATTTCTGAAAATGTAAATGTTTTTTATTTTCGAGAACTTTCAACATTGACAATATTTTAACGAGCCTTGTGAACGATATTCATTTAAAGCTTATGAAATTGTAAGTAAACAGAGTGATGCATCTTATTATAAATCGGGGATTCATTAATAGATTGAAATAATATAAATCTGATAATTCGTTTGTCGTCTAAAAGATTACTTTCTGTGATATATTGTAATAGTTATAAATAAGAAGAGTTCACGTAAAACTACTCGACAGTTAAAATTAGATTTGGCTTGTGATGTAATTTTATTGATCTATATCTGATTGAAACAGTTTTTTTATTTCGATTCTTGAACCCATTTATTTTCCGTCAGTGTCCAACTGGGTCGTGTTAAATTTAAATAATACTCCTATCGAGACTAAATTATATAGTAGTATTAAATAAGGTTTATTATTTTTAGCTGTTGTATCTCAATTGTCTATAATTCTGTGTTATTATATTAAAATTTTTAGTATATATGCTGAAATATTTCAATAAGAATTTCAAAAACTAACTGAAAAGATGACAAAAATTTCTCTATGAAACTCTCGTCAACCTCAAATTCAAATTTGAATTAAAACCAGTATGCAATTATTAAAGCATTTGAAGTGAGTAAAAAGTATTATTTTGTAATCCACTTGAAAATTATGAAAAGCCAATAGATTGATTATAATAAATATATATTAGCATTATGTGACTGTAACATCATGACATCAGTTAAAACAAATGTTGTAATATTGTTAGGGAAGCCGAAACGTCGTTGTGTCGTCACACATAGTGACGTGATATGCACATTTGAATTTCATTGTTTTACCTTGACTTTCAAATTGTTTCGCGAAATAAATAAATTTTCAGTGAGTTTTTACGGCACTATCTATATATTTAATGCAATAAAATTGTTATTAAAAGAACAAAGGCATTACTTATTCTTTATCTTAGAATATTAAGGAAAAAGAGACTTGCAAACTGTAGATATAGTTATCAACTAAAATACACAATATGATAATATTGAAACAAAATGTATTTATCCACCATTAAAAATTTATACATTCTACAAGTAATTTGTAAAATGCAAATTTTTTATCTCTATAATTAGACTTTCTTAGAAACCGCGTATTCACTGAACCGTTCCATTGATTAATAAATTACCTCTTATATTATGACTTTTATCAACCTAAAACACAAAATACCTCATCGTTCCTCATTGCAAACATTATCTATGCGCTGACACTCGAAAAAAAATTCCCAACCTCTCTAATCTTAACGCTCGCATCCGAGGTACAAAGTCGCGTCTTGATAAGCGCGCAATTTTTTTCCGGGGAATCCAACAAGTGTGTATATATTTCTCCAACGCACACACATATATATATATATATATATATATACCCGTACCGCCGCACGTATTACATCATCCCAGCATACGCGCGTGCGCGACCGATCGAGCCCTCCTTTCAAGTTCTCTGTCGCGCGCGAACTCTCTCGTTCCCTCTCGCTCCATGCGTAGCACGCAGTGTGTATATATCTTGTTGAAAAAAAAAACTGAACCAAGCTGTTTCGAGTCTAATCGTTGACGCGTGTCTCGGATAGCAGCAGCCTCCTATATACTTCATTATAAGACGGTGAAAGCCGAAGTCGCATGAGTGAAGAGATTGTATATTATATGTATGTATACATTTATGGATATACTCGGGTAACGTATATTATACATATATACATGAGTATATATCGGGATCAAAACAAAAACGTTGTAAAAGGAAAAAAATGAACTATTCGGCGCAGTATAATGACGCGGTTTGCCGAAGGTGTAATTAGAGGAAGGAGAGCGTATTTGGAGCGTTCTGGTCGTTTATGTAGCGAGAGAGAGAAAGAGAGCATGAGGTAACATAGCCACTGTGTGACGTAGGTTATACCGCTGCTGTTGCTACTGCTGTATCGAATGTTTTTGTGTCTACTGATATATTAGGAGGTTTAGAATTATGGCGTATAGAGAAAAATGGAGATTTTTAGTTGCCAGATGCTAGATTTTTGCGAAACACGATATATCCGTGAAAAAGAAATATTGTAGCAGAAAAGGATGTTATGAAAAATATTCTAAATGATAAAAAAGTTAGCAAAATTTAGAAATAGCTATACGCATTGTTATGTAATATGTTGAAAGCTATCTTTTAACTTTCCTCAATTTCACTTTTTTAGTTGTTAGTCATCGAAATTTTAATCGACTTCATAGTCGTATATTCTTATTCAAATTTAATGGTTTATGAAATTTCTTTATATAATTCGACACAATAAAATGCTTCATGTCATTTGTGTTTTCTCTCGCAAAACATATTCAGCTGTTAAATAAATTATTATCGCTTGAATACAACAACAATAAATTATTAAGATAAAACAAAGAATGCAAAAATACTTCTTAAAATCTCATGCAATTTTAACATCAATTTTTTCCTTATATGAACATTACAACGATTAATAACAATCTCGAACCGCTCGTTTCAAATCAAAACAAACTCTCAGCACCGCGTGTGAAAATAAGTCGGTCACTGCGCGCTTCTATAACTCTCGCTCCACAAACCCAAAAACCCTCACCAAAACAGTACTTATATTAAGAAAACAAAGTTAAAGAAAGAAAAAAACAACTCACTGTGGGTAACGCATCTCAACGGTGATCGGCATCTTATTATTCTTTCCGTTCAAATAGCTTCCCAGCACAATGGATCTCCACTTGAAAATGGCAAAATCTCTCTTAAATTGCAAATTGCAAGCGACTTCAAGTTTGCACCCTACGATCCCTGAACCTTTGGCTAAGTGCGAAGCACCGATTCCTAACGATCTCTTCGCCTGGCTCCACGGGCTTCCTCCTCGTAAGCTGGACCAATTCGTCGTGGTAGATCTGTGCAATCCCGTTTCTATCCATCGGATCGTTGATGACATGTTGCTCGTAGTGGCTAAAGCCGTTCCTTATATACTCGCCAGCGGAAAACACTACTGTTGGATACGTATGTGTCTCCCCCTCCCCTTGTTTTTGTCCACCACTTCTTGTTTCTTTACAATCGCCACCACCCAGACGCTTCTGAGACGTTAACGTACGTACGTAAGTATGCGTGGAAAATCTACTAATGAGTGGGGATAAACTGTATATATGTTACGTCGACGACGACAACGACGTTGGATCCTTGAACTTCCGGAGTTGATTCGTGAGGGAGCGCGCGTGTATATAAGAAGGCGCGTAAGAGTGAGCGAGAGCAAGCAGCCGATACGCGATTACGGTGTGTGTCAGCTGGTATACAACTGACTCGACGATCGATGGTAGTGGTGGTGATGGTGGGGGGAGAGTCGAGAGATAGATAGACACTCTCCCTCTCGAGCCTGCGATGTCTTAAAAAGTCCTGACCGGCCCCTGGCGCAGCTCAGAGATCTGCCGGACTTCGGTGCGATCGGTTGTCGATTCCTCCTCTGTCTCTTCCGTCTTCTCCTTCACTTTGCTTTTCTCCTTTCTTCTTCTTCTTCTTTACGTTTTTCTTCTACGTAACGATTGTGTATAAAAAAATCGCAACGCGCAGGTACGTTTATTATAATACCGGCAAATCTGCGTGATAAAGAGAGCGTGCAGGGTTGGGAAGAGAGAGTATGAGTAGCGATGCGTTCGGTGACGCGCTGCGTTTTATACGTCGCCGGTGCTGCTACTGCTGCTGCGGTCTCGCTCTTTCTCGTTCACTCTTCTCTTTCCTCTCGTCTTCTTTCTCACTCTCTCTCTCTTTTATTTTTCGTTGGACCTCGCTCGCTCGCTATCTGACGAGCGTGTATAAGCCATGCGCGACAACACGTCGACTCTCGCGCGACTTATTTACGCTCTCTGCTCTCTTGCTCTGTGCGCCGGTGTGCGTGTATATACTCATATATACAAGAGAGAACGGGATCTCTCGATTACATACAGTGTTGCCAATGCGTGTGTGCTGCTTGCCCGCGGGAGAGCAGACATGGAATCAGCCCCAGATTGAGGAATGAGATTTCGGAGGGAAGCGTATATCGCAAATGGGAGGGGGGTCAGCAAAATTTTCCAATACGATGTATAATGCGCTATGTAAAGTAAAGAGAGGCTTGATAGCTCCAGAAGAGTTTGTTTGCCGAGGTCTCTTGATGATATATCGACCTGATCGTGGGAGTTTCTATAGCGTGGCTGTGCCTCTTGCTCCGGTATAGCATTTTTCTCGCATGCTCGATCGAGTGCTTGGAGCTGGTTTTGCCGGTTCTCGGTCAAACAACATTGTTTCGAGTCTTTTTGCCAGTTTTTTTTTAAGTTACGCCAGCGAGTTGCGTGGAAATAAGGAAATGTCGTGTGTTCGTGATGGCGAGGGATTGTTTTAATTTTGTTTTAATTTGTAGCTTGGGAGCGATGCTTGGAAACATGTGTTTTATAGGATATTTAATGGATTGGAGCAACATAAAGTACAGTGGAATCTTAATTATATACAGGTTTCGTTTCAGAATTGAAATATGTGTCTGATAATGTAGATTTACGAGAAAAATTTTAAAGGGAAACTAAAATTTAATAAATATGCAAAAGCTCGTAAAATTTTTTAAATAACTACTTATACCAATGTTTAAAAAATTTAAGAAACAACAATATAACCATATCTTACACGCGATTGAGAAGCCAAAATTCGTAATTGATTGTATGATTGATGAATAATAATGCTGCAAAGTATCAACCGTATCAATCATGTAATTGAATGCACGAGATTGCCTATATCAGATTACCAATAATGTAGTAACAACTACAGCATTTTCGACGTTCCTTAAGTGCCTTATATCTTATTTTAGAATTTTGTTTGTGGTGGATAGTGTTACTCAAAGCATACTTTATTAAGTTGAAGAAATGGCACTAATGGTAACCAGAATATATACTTAAATGCGATTTTTGACAATGAAATCACCAAAGTTAAGATATACAACAAAGCAAATGTTTCCTTGAAATTGGTTAATCATCGTTTTCTTTTGCGTTTGTAAGTAAAAGCCTTTAAGTCAGCACTTACGCAATCAAGTGATATACCAAAAATGGTAGATTCTAATACTTTTGTTTTATACCAGATAAAATACCTATTGTACATACGTTTAGAGATAGTAATGATAATGATAATTCAAATATGCAGTTAAGTTGAAAGATAAAAATTCAATTTATTTTAAGAGATAATGACCTTGTGATGTAATTTAATTATTACCTGTAATCAATACGTTATACAAACACTTGATTAATGCATTTATTAAAATTTCTTTCATTAGTATGCCAAATAAGATCTCAAGAATTATTGTGTAATTCTGTTTATCGCGATCAGCTGTTGTTATGCTCCAAATGCTTGTAATCACACAAATATACGGGAAAATGTGAAAATACATTTCGTTTTCAATACGTGTAATATTTACACTAATTCCTTTAAAAGCCGAACAATATTTACTTATTTCCGATAATATTTTGACGATTAACAAAATATTCTTTATCGCGAAAACGCGATGCACGACGACGAACATATTCAAACCGTTCAAACCTATAGAAAGAACATCTCTAGATACAACTGATAATCCAATTTCATAAGTACGCGTGACGTAATTCTAAATTCATACCAATCACAAATCCTCTTCCCCACGGCAACAAAAATGTGTTTACAATTAGAATTCTAGAAAAAATGATAACTCTAAACGAACGCTTCTCCTACAGATAACAACTACCAGCGACGAGTACTAGTAGTATATTTCAAATCCGCTGTCTCTATTCGCTCTTCGTATACGCGCCCATAAAACTAAAACATCATCATCATCATAATTCAACTTTACGGAAGATTCCTCGATAAGAGATGTGAAAAACGTGCCGAAAATTTATATCGCCTGAGGCGGGGGCTCGCTCTCGAAAGCGAAAAAAAAATATTATATAGTCAACTTGGATTGAGAGAACCAACTCGTGTTTAACCAATCACTGCGCGGTACGTAGAGGCACGGAGATGTCCCGTTGGCGCTTTTCGAGCCGTGCCTCCATGTGAGCGCACACGCGCGGGAGTTTCGTCAGGCGTTTTTAATGAGGTAAACGGACCAACGTCTCACAGTGAGATTTGTTTTATTTGGGATGATGATTATGGGGTCTTCAGATATGTATATGTATGTGTGAGAGCACACGTGTGTACCCAAAATCTATATGTTGAATTATGTATCTGTGCTCGGTGCCACGGTATAGTAAGATGAAGGAATTCGCTAACGAAGAAATTTTTTATTTCGTAGTGAACTTTCGATCGGTTTCTAGCAAGATGAAAATATTACTTTTTGCATCAAGGGCATAAAATGAAATTTCGCGCCTTGAGTGATGATTGTGGCGCACAAGTGCCAGAGAAGATGGCCCGAGTATGCGCAATCATCATGAGGACACGAAATTTGCGCCCGAGATTCAAACATTATATATGAATGTTTATGAGGTGATTAAGTTTTGAAGATGGACGATGATTCTAATATTTAGCGGTTGCAAAGTTCATGCGTCAATCGCGGTTGGGAAATATTTATAAGAAGTAATATAATAAGAGAAAAGAAAACTTTTTAGTGAAAAAAGATCGAATTTATACGTACAGTAAGATTAAAAAATTCAAATTTTAGATTCGTGAACAAAATGTACAATACCGACTTCTAAAAAGCTGCTAATTTATTACTGACATTTAATTTCTGCTTAACAAAAAAATCTTTTTCTATCCAAATAACTTACGTTTTTTCATTTATTTGTCGGTTTCTCACAAAGAATTTTTTTACGTATACATGCAAATGATCCCTTCTTTTACCAAAATACTGCGCAAAATTTTGAAATAAATTAATACTAAAGAAGCCCAAAACTTGTTTACATTTGACGAAAATGATAATATAACATTCTTTTCTTATTTATACAATTAATTTATTTGACACATCTAAAAGAAATCGCCGCTTACGTACACGAGCGTAATATCAATATCTTAAATAATTTTATAATTGCGCAACGCCCACTTGGATAAACGGTTTTTCAATAAACACACCGGTGTACAGCTCACCGAGTAGTGAAAACAGAATGAGTTGGTGCGACGGTGTTGTTATTTTTTCTTCTTCTCGCTTTAAAGATAACACAGCCACACAAAAAAAAAGAAAGTGGTCAAACCCAGAGCACTGACTATCATATCCTTATGTATTTTGATGGGCT